>JAAAYG020019186.1:0-57600 GCA_009936455.2 Tomocerus minor
GCTAAAAATAACAATATTGACTGGCGAGTAGAAATAAATGTCAGAATTTGTTTTTAACAAGTGCCACCGCGGAGCCAAGAGGCTCATTTCATTGAAACAAACTATTGCCAATTTTAAATTAGCAATGTTTACATCGGTCGCATTCAGATTTGCGCAGTGTTGCCATCATATATTATACCAAGACATACATTCCTTATCAGCGATATTTTGGAGGAGGCGATACCTAGTGCTTCCCAATTGGGGAGCCAATAAATTCATCATTAACTCTAAGTAGCTTTTGAGAAACAAGTTTTTTTTTAAATTTCATACGGCTCCCAACTCTATCCAGATTTTTAATTATTGTTAAGAACAATTTGACACTATTACTAAATGCACTACAATCAATATATCATGATCAAAACAGTTAGTCTCAATGTAATTTTTTTTTAAATAGTTAGTTGGGGGCCTTTGATGTCAAATGAATATTGCCATTAAAACAACAGGCACATAGTGAGGCACTACTTTAAACAGGATAGGGTGCACATTAAATAAACAGAAATGCCAGTTACCTTCTTCTTCCTCGTCGTCACTATCAACTGGCTTCATTTTCTTGGATTTCTTCGGTGCCAATCCAATAGGCTCCTCGTCCATCTCCTCATCCTGCAGAAAATAAAAATATCGCAATTTTATTTATTATTGACTCCTGTAGATACACTTACATAGATTGCGAACAGGAAAACAATTGCCAAAACTTGGTCCAACTTTCTAGAAACTTAACTAGTATATAGCATTCAGCACACTTTAGCAACGTTTGTAACTACTTTAGTCATCTGAAATGGCCAAATTCACGCCACCCCAGATCAAATTGATTTTTCAGTAATAATCCAATGCCTTACTTACGGTCATACTACTACCATTCTAAACTTTATAACTAAAATACTAATAATTATTCTTTAATTGATATTTTCTTTATAATAGTTTGAGCGCTAGAACTATTTCAGATAAAATAAATGTTGTTTCATACAAATACACATTACAAATAAAAAACGAAATAAAATAAATGAGAGATAATTTTTATTATGAACAATAAGTAGAAATGTTTTACCTCACTCTTCTCCGCCTCTGATTCCACAAATTCGGACATTTTCAAACGACCTCGTATCCGACTAACGACGGAAACACCAAGCGTCCGCACCAAAAACAATTAATTGTCGAGCTCCTGAAATCGATAGCAGAGAACACACGTCGATAGTAAGCGATAACTAAGGGCGAAAGGAAAATTACAAAATATTTTGCTAATGCTGATTTACATGAAAAACTATAACTAGGCTTTACTTTATATATAGACGACGTTATTATGTAATTCCTAGAAAATGAATTACAAACTCAGAAGCAGCTTTGGAATACTTTTCGATATTTAAATGATGCGAATTCCTTTGTTCACCTACTGGATTTATACCCCGTTTCAAGTAGGTGGCGCTATCCTATGTTGTGGGTGCAGAATGTAGAAATTATGAAATTGTGTACGTTGTAAACTGTAAAAATTAATATAAATTGTTGGACAATGAAGATTATGAAATTAGGTACGTTGTAAACTGTAAAAATTAATATAAATTGTTGGACAATGAAGATTATGAAATTGTATTTAGGTAAATATTATTAGTTATTATAAGTACCAATTTTGCTGAAAATAACATTATTTAATTGTATAAAGTTTTAAATTCAATTGTATAAAACTAGTTCACAATAAACTCACACATCGAATGAAGATCGAATCATTGAATAATTATGACAATAAAAATTACATTCTACTGATTCTAACACTGAAATTATTGATCAATTATATATACAAAACACTCCAAAAAGTTCAACCATTGTTATATAAAACTAACGAAACGATCTAGTTTAACTCACTTATTAATCTAATTGGTTAATTATCGGTAACACTTTGAATATTGAACAATGAGCGGTCAACATAAATGTCGGTGTAAAACGGAAATCTGGAATTTCTGTCGGCGAGACCTGGGGTTTGATTTACAAATCGTGTTATATTAGGGCATTTGTAATCAAGCACAATATAGCTAATAAAATTTGGCATTCTTAGAAACTTCTTTAATTGGTAGAGGCTATTTTCTTCGTATTCCTTCCACTTCATACAAAAGCAAACCTCCTTCAACAATTGCAGATTGCTTACTATCCAGTCGACTTCCCAATTAACTATCATAAAAAGACGGAGGTTAGTAATAACATGATTATTTTGGATATTTCAAGTGTTTCCAATCTTTTATGATAATTGGAATAGTTTTTAAGACAATAGTTAATTGACGACAGCGCGATCGGTGGTCGTAATTTAATAAAATTAATTATTTCAGCTTTTAACCGTGTTGAAATGATTCCAATGATTATTTTGCTTATTATTTATGCACCCATAGTATTTACCACTTGAGATATTATTATATTTTACCTAATGTACTCCCGAAAGTAAGTCTTGTCAATTTTTTCGGCAACTTTGTTATATTGCGGTAATTGTCTCTTTCAGCTTCTCGGGATCCCAAGTTAATAATGCATAAATTCAAGACGGTCAGATGCTCACATTTTTCTACCCATTTACAATCGAACATTGGCTCCGGGATGGAAACTGTCAAAATATAAACATCTTCCAAAGATTTTTGATTGCTAAGGATAATTTCCTTGTAGTTGGGAGATCGAAGCGGGTACTGAACATGGCAGTGAAATGTCTTCAAGCAATTTTGACTATGTAGCAGCTCATACTCTGCAAAGAGGAAAATACAAATAAAAATCCACCAATTAAGTTATCTGCAATATTTCGCAAATAAAAAACGGCAAATATATCATTAATACCAATATCTTGCCATCGAACTCCTTCGTAAGGAGAGCATTCCGTCAAGTGATCATAGGCCAACTTTTTAAGACGCAATCTCATGATCTCTTGCCGAATTCGTTCGTAAGTGCCAACTTTCACCAAACGAACATCTTCCTTCGCGGTATAATGGTAAACCCGGGTGTGTGTTACTTTCAGTGATGACAAAGTTCCAGAGTGACGGCAAATGAATAGATATAATCCTATGATGATATCCATGGACATATTGTAAGCATCACATTTAAATATCAGGGAGTCTAAACTTGGGAAGAAGTTCTTGAACAAATTGCTGTAAGGTAATTTCTCGACTAGACTGAACCACCGTGGAGCAATATTAACCTAATTAATAATTAAATAATTAATAAATAGTTCAATAATTAATTATCCAGAAGAATCCCAAAAATAGTCTTAAAATATAATATTATGCATCTAAAATTCTGTCAAAAATATCAATTAAATCATCATACAAGTAGATAAAGTTCTTTAAATTGTGTACTTACACTTAGGACGGTCAAATATTCCATTTGAAATGTCTTCAAGAATTTAGCTTCATTATTCTTCATTGTCCAAAAGGCATCATGTTCAAAAGATAGAGATATTGTTCCATCTTTAAGCATTGTGAGCAAAGCTTTGATATTATCTTGCGAGATTCCACTGATTCCTCGATTTCCAGCAATTACTAACGATTTCACGGATTTGTTTGCAAAAATGGAACGTGTTGTCGATAGGCAATTAGCAATTCGGGATCGGAGACTGGATACTCTAAGCTCCTTGATTTGTGTAGACTGGATATCTCGGAAGACAAGAATGGTGCTGTCATTTAAAATCACTCTCAATGACACATTTAGATTTGCTATTTGATACCATCTACTGCAAACAATACGACAAATCTTTCGGGAATCCATACTTAGGTGCTTGAAAATCATATTCAAAACCTAAATTATACGAAAAAATGGATAACACATCATAAAACTTATATGCAGCAGCCACACAGTACCGAAGATGAGATAAAACTTATTAATTTGCTCCAGATCTTACCTCGGGTGGCATATCTTGAATGGTTTTTGTCTTTTGCTCCATTTTTGCAGATATCTTTGGGAGTTCCAACAGGTCCAATTATTGCACCGATTTGTCACTTTGATAAATCCTAACAACTTCGTCCGTGGTTTGTTGCACGACAATGACAAAAAATGCCAAAACCGGAAATCGTAAAAATAAATTTTTACATTATGAGAAACTTGTTTATAAAATGATGTGATCCAAAACTTTCTTAGTATAAAAATTATTTAAAATTCGTGGACATGACTGACAACGTGTTAATTTATGTAGGCATGTCAACATGGAATATCAATAAACGTCTTATTGCTTTATGATTATGACAAAAATGACTAGAAAATCGAGTTGAAAATAAATTAGAACAATCTGCCATAGAATTCAATAAGGCGAGCTTCTGTTTTTCTAAAGTTTCGCTTCACTTTGCAGCGGATCCCTCTTTTAGCTTTCTGAAATTGTCCGATTCTAGTCCTTTTCTTCAAATTATTTGTACAATTCAATCTCTTCTCCAGGATAATGAGTGCAAGCGCTGCAGGCCCGCCTCCCAATGTTAACGCACACCAACAGAAGCCGGTATTGCCCATTGGATTGTCCATAACGGAATCGCTCATTTTGTGTTGTATTGGAGTGGTGATCTTACATTTCTTATTGAAATTGGCTACGGAAATTTTGAAGTACTTGTCCATCCTCATTGGGATCATTGTGTTTGCAGTCGTTTTCTTTTACCAGATGTATTGCTTCAACAACATCACTGGTCCTCCTATGGGATTTCAAGATTTTATCCTAAATATTTTGTACAGTAGTGCAAGAATACCCATTCCAGAGAGTCATCTCACTTTTATTTCCAATTACATGGGATTCACTGATTCTAACAACAACAACAATCTGCCACAGCAGGATCAACTACAGCAATGACCTCAAGTTTCATGGAAAGAGATGCGGGCGCATTCGACGTGTTCATATTAAATACGGAAATCATGAAAATGCGACAAATACATTTCTTGTCATATAAATTTATAAATATAACTGCGATTTCATCGAACATGTATGAGTGTAACAATTAAAATTTTGTAAATTGTATTGCTTTTTATTCGCGTTGTATTTTACATGAATTCCAAAAAAAATAACCGCTCAAATACCATGTAATATGATATTGTAACATTAAATGGGAATTGATAATACTGCACTCATCAAATGTTTTTTCCAAAATGATACTAGTCAATTTTAACTTTTATTGCTAACATAAAATTGATGTGTTAAAGATCATGGGGCATTCTCTATAGTTATCAGTATCTGTTCATCAATTTAGAGATTTTCCATTTCGTCACTTCTCCGATTCGCCACTTCGATAGATCCCAACAACTTCGCCCGTGGTTTGTTACACGACAATAACAAAAAATGCCAAACCCGGAAATTGTCTGACAACGTGTCAATTTATGTAGGCATGTCAACATCGAATATCAATAAACGTGTCTTATTGATTTATGATTATGACAAAAATGACAAGAAAATCAAGTTGAAAATAAATTTGAGCAGTCTCACTACAATTCAATAGGGCGAGCTTCTGTTTTTCTAAAGTTTCATTTCATTTTCCAGCTTATCCCTCTTTTAGCTTTCTGAAATTGTCCGATTCTAGTCCTTTTCTACAAGTAATTTGTTCAACTCAAACTCTTCTCCAGCATAATGAGTACAAACGCAGCAGCTCCTCATCCCAATGTTAACGCACATCAACAGAAGCCGGTATTGCCTTTTGGATTGTCCATGGAGTCGCTGATCTTGGGTTGTATTGGAGCTGTGGTCTTACCTTTCCTATTGAAATTGGCTACGGAAATTTTGAAGTACATGACCATCCTCATTGGGATCACCGTGTTTGCAGTCGTATTCTTTTACGTGATGTACTGCGTCAATAACTTCAATGCTCCTCGAATGGGATTCCAAGATTTTGTCATAAATCTTTTGTACAGTGCAAGGATACCCGTTCCAGAGGGTCTTCTCATTTTTATCTCCAACTACATGGGATTCACTGATCCTAACAACTTCAATCTGCCACAACAGGCGCAACAGGAGCAGCCTTAGCAATGACCTCAAGTTTCATGGAAAGGGACGTCTCGTCACATTCGACGTGTCCACATTAATAAGAAAATTATGAAAAGGTGACTATATACACTAACCGTCATAAAATTTATAAATATAACTGCGTATTTATTGAAAATGTATGTGTGTAACAATTAAATTTTTTATAAACTTCACTGCTTTTTATTCGTGATGTATTTTATATGAATTGCAATGAAATAAACACTCAAATACCATGAAATATGATTTTGTTGCATTAAATGGACATTTTAATTTAATATTGCTAATAGTGCACTCATCAATCCTTTTTTTCCAAAATGGCTAATTTCATCTTTTAGTGCTATTGTAAAATTGTTATATTAAAGATGTGCATTCAAGTTATCAGTATCTGTCCATGAATTTGGTGAAATCACCCGGGTCCCGGGATAAATCACCCGGGTGAAACCGAGCTTTCTGTTACGGCTTGCCGTTCGCTTCATTTATTACTTTTTCCAATGTGGAATAACCAATTTTAATTTTTATATTACATGAATGAGTTACACATCATAATTCATTCGAATTTATAAGTTATCATCATTTGGTCATCAATTTAGAGATTTTCCTGTTCTATTTTTAATGTTGACTAGATTTTTCCTTTTACCAATTTTATCAGAAGGAATGGTAGACACTGCATGTTACGCTGCTACCTTATCTGCATTTTAGTATTGGTTTAATGATAAAAACTTCAGTTTCTTCAGTTTTTTCAGTAAAGAAAAATCATTTTCAATGGCATAGCAGCAAGTAATTCCAGCAGAGGTTAGGTCATGTCGTAATAATTGACAAGGTTATAATGTATTCCCAGCAGCTGATCTCTAATCATTATTTTTAGTTGTTCAGGTTGCTGGAAATGCTGATGAAAAGAATAGCAGAGGCCGTCGTCCATAATATAGTCACCTACCTTTGAAAATCAGCACTATTATAAACTGAACAAATCATGAATCGAAGAGAAAAAGGTATTATTCCGCATATGAATTTTAAAACAGCTTTCTTCAAATCCATTGCTTACTTATTACTTATTAGATTAGTTTAAAACGCATTGATGTATCGGGATAAATATTATCAATATCATTGTGAGCAATGAAAAGTAGTAGTGACATTATGGGATTTTAATTTTATTTTCGGAAAGGAAAAGATGTATGCAAAGGTGGATCATTGAGCGACAGGAGTGATGGGGATGATCCCAAAAAGCCAAAATTACCTCCTAATAATAAGAAAACATGCCCAGACGACGACACAAAGAAACAGAAATCCAAAAAGGAAACTTGTAAGAGAAAGCTTTCCCCAATAAAGCAGAAAAGTGAAAATACGTCGAAAAACACAAAGAAAATTTGCAACAGTCGCTCTTCTTCCAATCGCAAGAATCGATCTACTGTCAGAAACAACAATAGACACTCGAGTTCCAATTCGCGATCTTCCTCAAGCCACAATTTAACTTGCAAAGGAAAGAAATCGGGTAACAGTTCTAGCAATCACTCTTCCTCTTCCCGTGGTCGACAAAATACGAAATCCGACAAGAGTTGCAACAAAGGGCGTCGCTCGAATCATGATGATGTGACTTCCCGAAAAGGAAAAAAGGTTACTATTGAAAGAAGTGCTGTCTCTCGTCACTCTTCCAAAAGTGGACGGGATAAGAAATGTGCGAAGACTTCTATTAAGGACACCGTTCACAACTCCAGCGGTCGAAATGATTCGAAATCTGGGAAAATTTGCAATAAGAATTCCACCTCTCGTAGCAGTAGCAGTCGGGTTCCGAAATCTGGAAAGTGTAACCAGTCCTCCTCACGTCGTTCTGGAAAGCGAAATAGCGGAGAACCTTCTGAAAAACGTCGTAGAATCACGGAATGTTCAAAGGATCCACCTTCAAAGACTAATTGTAGTAGCAGCACAAAAAACAAGAGTGGTAATGGAGAAGATAGGCCAAAAAAAATTCTTCCTTTTGTTGCTTTTTTCATCCAAGCTTGGGAAAAACAAAAAAATAAGGACACTGACATTAAACCGAAGACTGTTATGAGAGACTGTGGACGATGTTGGCGAAGTATGGATTCAAAGGAAAAGGACAAATACAGAAACTACTGTAGCATTTGCAAGACCTTCAACAGTTGCAAACATTTTGATTTTTCATAATCTTCAGTACATTTTCCCATAAAACAAACGAATCACTAATTTTCCCTTCTCGTCCCATTCCTACGATCGTAGGATACGTAGTCCTAGTCATATACGTAGGATACGAATTAGCATTTCGTCTGCAAAACTACAATTTTATTTTATGCAAAATTCAATTCTCTGTAACTTATTGCAAAATCTAAACCTGCTGTGTCGTCCCTCGCTCATATTTTATTATCAGTATGTCTGTGAATATTTTTCGCGTGTGGGCGGTCTCATCTCATGCTAACTCGTATCATCACTCATTTGTAAACTGTAAATAGTTACATTGATTATCCGTCATGTCATAATTCTATATCCGACTAAAAAGCATTTATGAATAAAACTAAATCATAATCTCAATTTTTTGGTTGCTGTTGTTGCAAATTATAACTCATGAGTCATGATACTCATGAAGGAACCAAAACTAATCCGAAATGATGACGTTTATGCTAATAAGTAGAGACAGGAAAAGCAGGCACGATAAAACTCAAAAAAAGCAGGCAAATAAGCCCTAAAAATTGCAAAATAGGCACTAAAAATAGGCATCTAAAATAAAATGAGATTCTCTGACTGCAAATAAAGCCCACACTGACGATATAATATAATACGTCGAAACAAGTCATTCAGTCAATTTGTCTTTAAAATTCCGGGATATAGATAGAACACAATATCTAAATACAAAAATTCAATATTTTGACAATTTTAGGTTACAAACAATCGTTCATTCTAAATGCTCAGTTGTCATATGCCGTCTTCGATAACTAAAAATCAGTTTTTCAAGATTTTGCTTCAAAAAAGCCAAAATGAGCTTTTATAGGCAAGGCGGTATTTAGAAATTAGAACTCAGTTTCGCGAGAGTCAAAGCGAAATAAATTCTATCACAATATTTTCAAATTCAAATTAGCAATTCAATATTACGTTCAAATTCGCGCGTAGAGCTGGAGAAGTATATGTCATTTTGCGCGAAGCGCAGAAAATTTTGCTTATATTTCCAAACATTTTCTTTTTTTCTCGACATTTCTGAGAGGCATTTGCCTCTATGCGCATCCCCTCAATACGGCCGTGCTTATAGGCACTTAAAACCCAAAATAGGCACTTATAGGCTTTTATAGGCCCTTAAAACCCAAAAATAGGCACTTATAGGCACGTAAAACCCAAAATAGGCATTATTATAAATGCCTAGGCATAAGCACTAAAAACTTAAAATAGGCATTTATAGGCACTATAAAACTGAAAAATTAAGCTCCTGATTATGTGATTCGTGAAGATCCGAGTTTTCAAGATGATCAGACTAAGCGTATAAAATAAGTTTTTGCCTGCTTTTCCTAGCTCTGCTAATAAGACATACTTAAAAAGAAATCTGCCCACGTAATATAAATTTTAATGTACGCCGTAGATTTTAATTTTTCTTGTTCAGCCCGAACTCACGTCATGGACTAGGAAATTCAGGTATTCGTTATCTATATGAAAATTGTGATAAACAGGGAGCAATAAGGAAAATTGAGACAATGGAGCAAAATAATTAAGTAAATTTCAATCGATTGTTATCCTTATCACGTAATCGTACAAAGTAAGTTGTATTTAAAAGCAACAAAAATTTTCAAATTTTCCAAGAAGGAAAATCCCCAATAACAATGTACAGTGCAAAGCAATAAAATCCAGAGATTAACTATTGATTTCTGGTTAGGGTTTGACTTAGTTGTACAGACGGAGTACAGCAGGCAAGGAAATGGCCTTCGGTCAGTGAATAGCTGTGCACGTAACACGTAAATGTATATTCATCTTGTATGATTTGAAGTTGGGCATTGAAAGTAGCTTGCCTTCACTAGTGCTAAGCTGACTGTTGCTTGTTTAAATAAATCAACTAGGGATATCGCCGAAGCATTATAGAAAGCCTATTAAATGTGAATATATGCACATGAATAATTTACAAATAAATATGAGCTTTACGTAATAGATAGGTCCAGCCCAGTCAGGACAGCACTATTCCAGTTTTACATGCATCAAGCAGATAAGTTTAAGTACCTGCTCGCTACCATGCTTATATTCCACTGTATTATAGATCATTATAATTATAGGGTTAATAAAAGTAAATATAAAAATGTTTACATGCACTTTGATTCAGTATTTTTATTTACGTTATAAGATCATATTATTATCTGTAGCAGAAGTATATTTCTGATATATCTGTGGGGAATATCATTTTCCTAAATATATATGTATATATAGATGCACAAACCACATACCTAACATAGACTTGCAGGCTTGCATCTTTTTTTTTTATCATAGAACAACATTTCTCTTCTCTTATGTTCTAATATTTTTATCAGTTAGACTCAGTGCTCTTACGTAAGCACATCTCATCATCGTCCTTTCCTGTTCTGAACTAGACTTTATTTATTTTATTATTTTATTAGTAGACTTCTAAGGAATTATTCGAAATATTTTTCATTGTTTAGTTTCCTGTAGTTGATTTATCATTTTTTTAGCAACAGCTGCTGTAATAAACCTTGACAGCTCTCATTGTCATGTAGTGGTTACATAAATGAGACACAGACACATCATTTCATCTGATTGTGAATTGTTCCTTCTCATATCGTATTGTTACCACCTCCTGTTAAATTATTTAACGTTTCGTTTAGCCTGCCCATAGCCGGACACTCCACTATTAACTTCTCAACTTCATTTCAAATTATATAGCATTATTGACTGTTTTTGTTTGGAAGAGTTTGGTTGCAAAAGTTGTTATTGCCCGTATACTCACGCATACTCGGGCTTTTCATTTATTTTCCATGTACACAGTTAAAATGAGCGAGGAACGTATACATATAAATGTTACTGAGAATATGCGGAGGTCCAGAATAAAAGTAGTCATCCAAACGACGACGTAGAATGAAGAGTGGTGAAAATTGTGGAGACGAAAAACTATGAATATATACAGGAATTACAAGTCTCAAGTGGCTAATAATAATATTGTTCACTATTATATCTACAGTACAAAGCTAAGTGGAAAATCGATAAAACATATCCCCGTACTTAACTCTCGGTACAGTTTCAAAGTACATAAAACTTTGTAGTGTGCACCTACTGCTGTAAAATTTACAATTGTGTTGAATTCCTGCAGATTGTATTTATTTCTATTTAAATCCTTCACTCACTCATTTTCTTTTATAATAAAAAAGTAAAATGACACATGATTCCGCCTGTCCAAAGATTTGCATTATCGGAGCTGGGTAAGATTACTTGATGTACTACTAAATAAGATGGAAAATCATAATTTCCAAAACATTTTAAAATTAGTCAACGCTATACTGCTATGTTAGTATCTACGCGCATGCATATACAAACGAGATCTTACATTTACATGTTAATGTGAAGATTACAATTCGTTAGTTCAAGGTTTCATTGTAGAAGAACAAGTATAAAGCGACCATGACCGTGGCAAGTATCGTTCTTGAATGTCGTCTTATGCAAATGTTACTTGCTATACTATACGTCAATTGCTGTACACGCTGAGCTTGTAAATCTCATTGTATAAGAAAAAAATGCATAATATATTCTATAAATCCTATTCATCCCTGTTTCTCAATTTCCCTTTCATTATAAGAAGGTTTAGGCTTTAATTTTCCCCAATAATACAATAATTTCGGCATAATAATATTATTTTGTTGGTTTGAATAGATTTTCAGGTCTTACTGCAGCAATACAGTTGAAGAAAAAGTTAAAAATTAGTAATTTTACCATTTTTGATGACAACAAAGATGTAGGAGGGACATGGCTTGTAAACACATACCCAGGATGTGCGTGCGATATCCAGAGTCATGCCTATAGTTTATCATTTGAGCAAAACCCTTGTAAAGCCATTAAATTATATTTATTTGCCTAAAAAATAATATTTTGTTCCATTCAATTTAGATTTTGTATTGAGGAAAGTTTTAATGTAATGTTCTGTTTTTTGTTGTGTTGTATGAAAGATTGGCCCCAGAATTATTCATCTCACGATGTAATATGGAAATACTTAAAGCACGTTGCTGAGAAGTACGATTTATATGGGAATATTAAGTTTGATACACAAGTGAGGGAGTTGGTGTGGGACGAGAAGATTCAGAAATGGAGAGTGACTGCAGTAAACTTAAAAAATGGAGACAGTCTACAACATTTCCTTTTTGATATAGTGTATGATAGAGATAATAATTCAGTTATTTTATAGTTGGGAATTTGGACAATATTTCTCGCAACTTGTAAATATTTGCAGAGTAAATGGACCTGGTGGAATACGCATTCCAAAATATCCCGAAGAATTTATGACTTTCAAAGGCCCAATAATCCACTCAACTAGATGGGACCCAACAGTGGAACTGAATGATAAAGTTGTAGCCGTAATAGGAAGCGGGGCGAGTGCTGTACAAATCATCCCAGCAATTGCAACCAAAGTCAGAGAACTTCACGTCTACCAAAGAAAACCAGCTTGGGTAGTGCCCAGAATCCAATTCAATTTTCCTGATGTGGTCAAACTAATTTTTGCTTATATCCCTTTCATCATGTTGCTCTTTCGTTTTCTTCTTTACTTATCCGACGAAGTTGTATATCCAGCTTTTATTAAAGGATCCATCTTCAGTTTCTTCGGTATATATATATATCCAATATATATGTAGTATATATAATAAATCCAATATAGTAATCTTCTATATTCAATTGTGTACATTTCCATTTCCAGCCAATAAATAATGTCCTATTGACGTAATCATTTACATTTTCAGGGACAACAGTTTCCAAGATTCATCTATATCACCAGGTTGGCGGTGACAAAGAATTGATCAAAAAATTGACACCAAATTATAGTTTCGGCTGTAAAAGAATTTCTGTATCCGAGTCTTACTATCGTACATTTTCACTCCCTAATGTTAAACTCCACCGGAATAAAGTAATTGAAGTGACAGGGGACTCCATTCGTACAGAGCATAGTGGGAAAGAAAAAATCGACGTAAATTTTCCATAAATTACCTCTTGTCCCTCGATTTTTTATGAATTTTCTATAAAAGATTTCTATTTTAAAATTGAAAATATTTTAGGTACTGATTTTAGCCACTGGTTTTCAAACTCAAGCATTTTTTGCTCCTCAGAAGCTTCTCGGCAGGAAAAATAGAAACATTCTGAAAGGATGGCAGGAAGATGGTCCTTCAGCATACTACGGAATTATAACACACAATGCTCCAAATCATTTCATGCTTTTAGGACCAAATACGGTTAGTTCTGACTCATTTTCATTCGATTTCCATTTTCACAATGTAAATATCTAGAAAAACGAAATATATCGTATATATTTATGCAAAAACTGCAGAGTTGGGTTAAAAAGATGTTTTTGAAATTATAGTTGCTCGGCCATGTGTCCGTTGTTTTCATGGCGGAGTGTCAAGTTAACTACATGATTGCAATTATCGCTAAGATGATGAAGACTGGATCAAAATGTGTGTCTGTGAGAAAATCTGCAGAAAAGGAGTACATGGAAAATCTGGAGAAGGAAATGAGTCGTACAATTTGGGGAAGTGGATGTTCCTCGTGGTATACGAATGCTAAAGGGACTGTAACATCTTTGTGGCCCTTACCAAGTTCAGTTTACTGGTGGCGAACACGTTCTGTTGACTTTTCCAAATTTGAATTTACATGAAATCAAGTGTTAAATCTCATAGTTTTTACCATTTGCGTCATTTACAGAAATTTTATACCTGAATTGATGTAGCTACTAAAGTTTTGATTACTAGCACATTTTTCGGATGTCAATAAAAATGATCTAAAATCAAAATTATCATTTTCCCCATAATTTTTCCGTTGCAATTAAAGAAAGGCAGTAGGAAGGAAATGTAATCATTTTTGACAGGATAATGCATTAGGATAGTACGAGACGGCATTATTTCTCGTTTTTTAACACAAAGTACTATAGTGCAGCATTTTATTCACTTAACCTTATTGTAGGAAGAGGATTCACGTTTTTTTTGGCGCATCACATCTCCCTGTGCAATAACTGCATTAGATCGTCAGAAACAGTCGATAAACGATGTAACAGCATTTCAGAGTGACAAGAACGAGCAGAAGGAAATACTTTCCCTTCAACACCAAAGAAAGTCAAAGTAATTCAATAATCCTCTCTATACGCGTCTTATGATATGAAATGTCGCACATCTTAAGATTAGTAAATCTAATGTGTTGCGTATGTAGTAGATTTTTTGGCTTCGTCGCCTACCGAAATGCGAACACGAGTATTAAACAATATTTTCTGATAAAATTCTTCTGTGTGTATCTAAACTTGTGTCAAGATATAGAAGCGTAGTAGTAAGGCGAAGAGAAAGGAGATGCTATATAGACATGAAAATATGAAAAGCTACTGACAGGAAGAAAAGGGAGATGGAGAAGGCGATTCTCCCTTCTGCACTATTTACACTTTGCTACGTAGTGAAAGCTTTTCAATTTGACAAACTGGATTACAATAATAATGGTTATCTAGGAACGTAAGCAAGGTTTACTTCACGTTTATGTCACATTTTATGTGTAAGTACAGTCAGTAAAAGTATTGTCATCCTCATGATGTGACAAGATATTTACTAAACTAAAAAGCACATAAACTCCTTAAATCCCATTCCTATACACATACTTATTTTGTTTAGATCTAGAGATCTTCCCATTCAAGTACCAGGATAAGGAAAATCGAAAACATTATATTTTTCTTTCATTAAATACACTAGCAATGAACAAATGTTCATTTTCACTTGGTCAACTCAAATAAACAAAAATAAAAAACTACAACAAAATGTTGCGGAATATTATTACAATATTATGACTGCTCTATGTTATTATTACAACATTTCAGTGTGAAAAATAATTCGTTAGTGTATTCATTTTGATTTAGTTTTATTTTCTCAAATATAAATCAAGGAGTAGGTTGCTTATGGGGCATTATCGTTATCATCATATTGTTAATATTGTATTGTACGGTATACATTATTGTTGCAATGTATTATAGTATTGAAGTATCATCATAATATTGTATATCATAGTCGTACTTAAGTATCTTTAGCTATCTGTATGTATGTATCATTATTATTCTTAGCTTAAGGTGAGTAGTTTAGGTTTTTTACAACCACACGATAATATTTGGTTTTGGCAAGCCGCCGATTTCACAGTTGACAGTATGGCTATGACCATTCAGGACAAAAGCGGCATCATTGGATGGTGTCACAAGATATTTGCTGAACAGACCTTTCGAAGAGATAGGACGTTGCGGTCTCTTCCACGCTCTGTAGTCCAACGGCTTCCCGACACCAGGGACCAACTCTACTTTACCTACACGAATACGGAAAACAGCAAAATTAGATTATAAAATACATTACAGATGAACAATCTACATAAAATATTTATTTACAATACTAATTTAAATATGTATATTATTTCAGCAGGGGCTAATAATAATAAATAATATTGTTATAATAGGGGAAATAAAAAGGCTAACCACACCAACCTGTTTCTAACTCGACAAAGAGAACATCTTCTTTGTCGACTGTGCTCGCGTAAATATCATATGAATGGTACCGCTGCGAAGGGACAAACGCAATATCGCTGATATTCAAAGAGGTTTTCACATCAAAGGAAAATTTTAAGCCGTACTCTGCAATTAGGACAAAGAAAGTATTATAATATAAAGTAGAGAGAGCACTTGGAATGTAATGAATATTGAATCACATTCTAATGAGAATATTATAAGGAAACTAGGATCCTGTGTATGAAATTAGCGGATTTTGAAAGTAAAGTCAAAATCCTTTAGATAAGTGAAAGTGAAGGATTATTATTTGAATGGGAGGGGTTACCTTTGATTAGTTGCAACAGCACTCGAGTACCATCAGACTCTCTAATGATAGTGACAAGCTTACGACTATCAGGACTCATATATTGCTCTCCGATGTAATCGCGTTTGTGATCCAGAACTACATCGGTCATTGCGTCGAAAACCAGTTGACCCGTTGGACGGTTTGAAGAGGGTTCAAAACATTCTGCGATAATGAAGCCGTCTAAAACTCAGTCAGAACAAACGAAGTTAATTAGAAACTTTGTTCCAGGTAATTAGTGTGCGTCCTGTGTGTATCAAACAATTTCATAAAATGCTTTTCAAAGAGCAGCAGAAGCAGAGTTGATGTTGGAGAAGAGTCAAGGATAAGTAGGTAGTGGTGAATGGTGAATAGAACAGGGAAATGAACATAATAATAATAATGCTAAGAGATTGAGGGGCTTTATAGATGATTGAGAGTGGACTCACATAAAGCAGAGAAATGAATATTTTCAGGGAGACAGTTGTAGGAAGAGAGATCAATAGATTTGATATATCTGAGTGTCCTCAAGTCCAACTTGTACAATCCTCTGGCATCTTTATGGGTGATGTATCCATGCCAGAACTGAGAGCTGGAGAGCAGATCAGGCGGAAGAAAAATGTCTTTTATCAGGTCGAATTGACTGTCAACGGGTTTAGGATGAAGAGAATGATGCTTCTTTTTCTCTTTTGCATTGCGGATGACTTGTAAGGTTTTCTCCAAAGAATTTTCCTCCTGTCTCCAGCACTCTACCCAGACTTGATCCACTTGTGGGACGTAGTGCAACTCCACTGGAAAGCTATCTGTCGCAATGACGTCGACAACTACCATCTGAGATATAGAGATGATTAAAATTCGATCCATCCTGGGTTGCGAAACGTACACATAAGAGGAGGACACTCGCACAGCTCTTCCCCAAACGCACGACATTGAAAACGAGCCGCAAACATAATCTCTCTGTGCCCATTAACAAAATCATTGTCAGCATATTAGCAGAATAGAATGGGAAGAAGGGGAGAGAAAAAAAATGGGGATTTTTAACTTTTTTTCTTTAAGAAAGACTTACTTCAGTGCCTGGGATGATATCTGTAGCTAAGATTTGACGCTGAAGCCGACAGTTCGTAGGGTCGTAAGCGGATATCCCTCGGTCATGGAAAACCAAAAACTGAGACTCGTTCAGCTGAACTGATGACAAAAATAAATCAAGTTTGTAAGGACACGTAGCACGAAGTACACTAGTGTCGTCGCAACTTTAGTTTACCATTGCACTGCCTCTCATTCAACCAAATGCAATAGCTTATTCCTTTGACGGCCTCACAATAGCAACGAGAAAAAGGAAAACTTAGTGACTAAAGCAGTTCTGCGACGGTAACGGTTTAACTTAACTTACCAGGAGGAAGTGTCTGCTCGTCAATTACGACCAAAGAAGAAATGTCGATTCGTTTCCCAGCAGAGTTTTCAGCATGACACATATAAGCCCCGGTATCTGAGAAATTTATATCTTTAACTGAGAGACTTATACCATCTCCTGTCACGCTGTACTTATCCTCCAATTCCAGTGGAAGGGGATTATCATTTTTCAACCATTTCACTCTAGGCACTGGCTCTCCCATTACCCGACATTCCATTGTGACTTCTTGGCCCGGCTTTTCCCACAAAATGTGCGGTCGCACTTTTACATCGGGCATTGCTGAAAGACACACCAAAATCTAATATATCACCTCTAACTTACATTATCTGACTACATACAATTTTATTTTGCTTTCTATTTTGTGGTTAGAGAAGGAGAGAGGTAACTAAAGCCAAAACGCCCGCCCGATATGTAAGTAGCACAAGGTTCTTCAAACATAAATTCATATATATCTCTTTCCCAAGAATTATGTCTCCCTCCGCTTTCTCCTTACACATCCGCCTCACACTAAAATAATACAGTTTATTTTGAAATAATACACATTTATAACATCTAAAGTTAAACTAAAACTTGGATTTAGTCATACTGAGACGCTAACAGCAGCAGCAGACTGATTATTTTAAAAACCAGTTCAACTTTCAACTTCAACTAAGGAAATAACAAGTGTAAAAACTTTAGAGCCAGAGACAAAACTGAAAAGCAAGACACAGAGAAAGAGAAAGAGAGAGAGAGAAAGAAAAGAGAAGAGAAGGAGAGGTAAAGAAGAAGAGGAGTAGGATGAGTGCGAGAGAATACACAGAGATAGGACAGTCACCTATACCTACGGGAGAAAATAATGTTTCTTTGATTCCAAAAGTTTTCCTTGGGCTTACTTTGTACGGAGAGCATATACGCTTGGCTAACTTTTTCATTTCCTTTACTACGACAAGTGTAATTCCCAGCATGGAGGAGTTGAACTGTGCTTATGAAAAGAGTTCCATCCGAGAAAATCCGAATTTCCTCTCCTTGACTGATCAAATTCGACACATCCACTCCATATCTGTGCCAAATGATGAGAGGACTTTGACTTTCAGTGCTGGAAGCCACGTCACATTTTATCTCGACGTTTTCACCCACTGTGCTTCTCAAATGGATCGTTGGCCGAGCCTTCTCCACCGCAACTATTGACATGCCTGTAAAAAAAAATTAGATGACATCTGATAACACTCACTTACGTTCCATTTCTCCTCCCTCTAAACCAATCTGGCATTGCTTTAACGCTTAATACTTTCATTTTTCATATTTTTTTCCTTCCAAGTCATGTCCCAACTCCTTTTCTCACATAAATACACACCACAGCATAAAAACAAAATCATTCCAAGTCACGACAACGACAAAGAAGGAAAAGCGGCTTCCATTGTAGAGAAGGCAAGGGCGAGAGAAAAACTCCAAAAAAAAAAATTCTTCACATGAGCTATCGTAAATATTAAAGTATTCGTAACGTACTGTAGAGTTTGCTGAAGGCGTTGTAAAATTCGTTGAGACTTAGGAGGCTGTCTTGATCCGTATCGTCGAATCTGAGAAAATCCACCATGTGACAATGTAGCATGGGTCTTCCGAGCTTCTGCTTCATTCCCACCTAAAATATTTACAATCCTTGAGTTTGGACTGAAAAAGGAGTTTGAACAAATCTAAGATAGTCCCAGTAGCCTACATAAAATTGCATACTACTCGATAAAAATGCGGCATCTTCCATAAAAAACCCAGTACAAAAGTCGAGACTCCGCTCTGAATACATTTGACAAGTTTAACTTGAGAGTGAATGGCTTATCGGAGCGAAGAACGGATGGATGTATACGTACGTACCTTCTGTAGCTCTGCATAATCCAATGCACCATTATTATTATGGTCAAAGTGTGCAAACATTAGGCTGAGCAAATAATCTTTATCGACTTTCCATCCATTACTTGAATCCTTCTCTCGGTGATTCCCCGACATAGTGTCTTCACTATTGAAATTTTTAGTAGGGACATCCCCGATCAAATGCTCGTGGTTATACAGCAGTAGAGCATCCTGAAAGGCAAATTGAGAGACATTTGGTTAGAAAGTCTTAATGCTCTTCCTACATAAAGATTGAGGGGAGAGAGAGAGAGAGAGAAGAGAGAAATCATGTCAAGTTTGCTCAACGAAACGAACGTGTGGTTACGTTTAATTATTTGCATCGTCCTCTTCATGCATAAGAAGATTTGTCTTTTAGCGAAGTGGGACTAACAACACGAAGAGGAGGAGGAGGAGGAAGAGTTGAAAACGGAGCATTTCACTTGGGCTATCACCTTAGTGAAGATTTATGAAGAATGTCAAGGAGAGAATGTTAAAAGTTCGACTGACTGTGACTACCACCACAAAGTAAGAACCACAGAGTAGACATCACCATGAGCAAATGTTATATAGCACATATAATATATTATATATATATATATTTAGTATATATCTATATTACATATATTCGCTCATAAACATGGAAAATGTAGAGAATAGGGAGGAGAGGGTAATGGGTAGGTAAGGCTAAGTGGAATAAACGAGAACAAGTAGAAAAGGAAATAGTAAGTCAACGAAAGCATTAGGTACACAAAATATTTTAAGAAGGCCAAGCACGTACTTTTAATATTTCATATTCTTCACGCGAGCATAAGGATGAGCCTATCCTTATTTCTTCTCTTCTTGGTGAAGTTTTCCCATCCGATTTCGGATTTGAACCAGAGGCAACAAGACCGGAGCTGAAGATAGAGCTAGAACTGGAGCTCAAGTCCATCGTTGACTTTTTTCCACCCATTCGGGATTTGGTTGAGGGCAATGCTTGGAAAAATCCTTTCCTCCGACCATTCCCTTCGTAGGAATTATCTTCTTCCGAGCTATCAACATCTTCTGTGGCTGAATCCTCGGCATCGAAATCCACACCGAGAAAACCTAGCAAATGAATACAAAAAATCAAACCATTTCCTTCCTGACGTCTATAAAAACGCCTTTTAGTCATTCATGATGAGCATTCTTAATCCTCGTACGCAATTTACCGAGAAAACTGATACCGGCTCGTTTCCTAATACATTATTGCTCAATTTCACAGCTTCTTTAGGACTTATATCCTCCTTCAGATATCTTCTATCACTAAACATCCGCATCTTATGCTCTGTGTTATTACAGCTTTTCTTTCGCTACGCCATCAGTAAAAATAATACCTGTAAATTACTCTGACCTACTATCGCAGACGTGTCTGGAGTGTTGTAACTCCTCTTCCTATATCTACATTTATACTCTAATACATGTTATAATATATATCCGAGTACATATATATATATATATATTTATAGGAGGATAATATCATTTTCACTTATTTGCTCTTTCTTCCCCAAATCTAAAAAAAGCATTCCCTGAACAAGGGACGGCAAAGTTCCAAAACGTGCTCCGAAGAAAACTAGAAAACCCATCCTATGCCATAGGAAATAACAAACCATAGAGTACCTAAAGAACTATGCTTCTGACTTACATTTTATGTTTAACCTCTGTCAGCAACAAATGGACAGTAGAAAATGCACTTTCTCTAATCTGATGGGATGAACAGAGGACGGAACTTATAGAGCTAGCTAACAGTAACAATAATGGACCAAGATTTTTAATGCGGAAGATAAAACGGACTCATGCTCTCGCCTCCACTCAACGCTCTACCAAATGGCAAGAGTGAAAGAAAAACAAGAGCAGTCGACTGACTATCTCGGAAAAGAAAACTTTCTCTACTCTTTCCTCTTCCTCTGCACTAGTACTCTATTTTCCTGTGTTACTAATACGAGCCGAAGAGGGAAAATTCTCGTAAAAATCTTTGTTTTTCTTCACCCGTCTTTATAGTGAATAAAAAGCTCATCAACAGTTAAAGGGAAGCCGAATGTCTTGCGGTGCCGGGAAATTACGTTTCCAGTTTAATGTTTTCGCTTATGTCATTGGTCGCCAACAATAGCCCTCATCGCTACGCTTCACAATCTCCTACTTATTATTATAAAGAAACGTTATTATCGAAAAAGGGCCCCCACTCTGTCACCGAAAAACGAAAATAGAAACCAGAAGTCCTGAAGAGAGTAAACAGAGCAAGGGCATTTACTCTTCCGCATTGCTTACCATTCTTCTGTAAATGGATAAAAGCAGCAGGGTGTAAATGCAAAAACTGCATTTGAATTTATATACTCCACTTGCTACGCTTTATAGCAAAGAAAATTATATTATTTTCTCATCTACCTATATATTTATTTTTTTCTCCTTCCAAAAACTGAATTACTATCTCTACAAACCAAAAAATAGTCGATTTTCTCGCAGTTTTCCTTGACAGTTTCTGGAGACTTTTGCTTTGTGCTGTGCTACGCTCCAAAATAAAATATCAACTCATCAGATCAAAAAAAAGGAAAAAAAATAGGAAAAGGAATTCCTCCGTTTTATTTTCTTCGCCGCATGATGATATCTTATTAGAAAATGTGAATCTCGGCCGTCCATCAGTTCCATCTTTTACTTTATCTGACTGATGGTATTTCCGCGTTATCTGCATCTTTACAGCAGCAGAGAAAAATGCCATTGCATCTTGCATTGATGCTGCATTATATGAAATACCTACATGATAAGATTCCTGGACAAATAATATTATTTTCTAACAGATATGAAGTGTGAAATCTAAAAATGGAAAACTCAACGTAGTGTAAGAATCCCCATATAATATGGCTCTTCTTTTCACTACTTGGACTTATTTTCCCTTCGTATCTATCCATACTACGCAGAGAATAAAGTAAGTAGTCCGATCGTCACAATAAAGTTCTCCTTCTAGTAGTAGTAGTAGCACAGAGAGACATGAGACAAGATGAGGACAACCAAAAATCATCACACCCACCCTCCCTCATCTCTCCCGCACTCTACTTTGAAAACGGAGCGGAGCGTTGAGAGTTCAGATTGAGATTCCCTGCTATGCTCCAAGTGAAATTTAATTTAGAATTGTATTTGACTGTGGGAGCGCATTTCCTTCCGTATCATCTTATGCTATGCCTCTCTTCCTCGACCTTACATCTTAGATGGAAGAAAAACGAAGGCGAGAAAAGATAATGCATAATAATATGTGCCATCTGATATAAACGACAGACGTCTCCAGCTATGAAAAATTCGACAAACTCAGGGCAAAGAGCTCGAGAGCTTTAAAAGCTGTCACGACAAATGGCCTGAAATTTCTCAGCCGATATGAACTCTCGTTTTTCTTGTGAATTCTGACTTGATTCCACACGCCCTTCCTCCTATCTACTTTCTTTTGCATCTCACACAGATAAATACATATATTAAATATAATCTCCTCGTATACTTCATAAGAAATGTTCAAAAGTTCTCTTCGAGCCCACTCACACTCCTACAACGTACTTATTGCACTACAATACAAAATACAAGTCGGTAGGTAATCCAATCCCATCTTGGAATATATAGCAAACATTGCATACTAAACATATATCCATCCAAACACCCATCCACCACTATTTCATATTCATTCATTTCCTTTACTAACTTTAGTTTCTTTTTTAGATGGCAAAGTCCCGACTAAAGAAAGCAGATCATTTCTCAACTCTCTCACTCTCTCTCTCTCCAACTATGTACGTGCATGAGAATAAAATGAAATATCCATTTTCATAAGATTACACATAGCTACCTACAACAGCCTATCTATGCACACACATATTTTAGTTCATTCCGCCTGCCCTGTCTCCCTTTCTCTTCTTTCCAAAAATGTTGTTGTGCTTTTCTCGAAGAAAAATAAAATAGTCCAAGACTTTTCCACTTTCATCTCACACAAATATCTACATAGAGGCCATGACTGCGTGCATAGAAAAAGAAATACAAATTTTCCCTGAAGAAAATATCAAAATTCTTTTTTTTCTTTCAATATTTACGGCAACTATCACTATCCCAAAGCACTCTTATACCTGACTTGAAAATCCTAGTAGAATCTACCGACTCACTCCACTACATCTTTTCTATTGTCAAGCACAGAGTATTAATACGATGATACAAGATATATAACGAAGATGTCGAATCCTATATTCATCTATTACTCTCGACTGTACATCATGAAAGAAGCTAGTCTTGCAATTTACAATACTTGTGTGCAGTAATGTAAATCTGGAGCAATTTTGAAAATATTCTGCAACATATCATCATGAACAGTAGAAATGGAGAGAGCGAGAGAGAGAGAGAGAGAGAGTTCTATAGGGTACTACGTGCTTTTTCCTAAATAATCCTGTCGAGGAAAACATGAGAAATTTAATTAAAAGCATCGCAGATATTGCATGACTCTCCAATGTTTCTTTGATGCATAACAATCAACGTCAACACAGAATTGATGTGAATAGTCCAGCTAGTCAGTCTAAATATACACAAAACAAACTTTATTCGCTGGAATTTCATTTTCTACTCTTTTCTGTTGTTGTTGCTCACGTCGTGGCCGTGTGTGTGTGTGTGTGTGGCTCGTTATGTTCCAGCATACATACAAACAGGCCCATACATATTCCTGAACAATGACATGACAAATGTATTTACTTTACCTGTCCATCTGTGTTGATTGTCTTTCGGACCGAATCCTCCCGCACGATTATTGGCATTGTGCACACATCCTTTGTTAGATTTGTCGACAGATACAGGAGAGTTTTCTATACAAGCCGTCCGATGCAATTCACAACGACTCGGATAAATTTTCCCATCCGTTCCACAAACAGCACCTTTTTCCTCTCGCTCGTCCAAGTCCGGGAAGTCCCCTTCATCCTCCGATAGTTCTGGACATTGCTTTGCACATATACACTCGGGTATTCCATCAATCCCTCGTCTGCATTCCCGTCCACGTCCGCACCACCAACTGTCACACGCATTCTCTACAAAAAGAGCGACAACAGTCAATACCTTCCCTGCCTCCACTTTCTCCATTTACTACGCACACAAAAGCGGCGACACACACACAATTTAATCCGATACATACATTAGCTATTTATTGGATGTAGTAAAGATGTAACCGTTACACAGGAACTCTTCTTTATCTTGCACACCAACCTGACTTTCCTTTTCCTGTCTCAATTTTCATGCCTCACTGCATGCGATCACAATAAACCATTGTCATTCTGTCAATATACAGGGTGTGCGGAAAATTTCTCATTTCATATCCAAAAAAAAACACAAAGTACTCTCTCTTCACTTCCCCTTTAAGAAGATATGCTCCAAGTGAAGGTAAAATGAAAGATTTATCGGGAAAAAGCAAGAAAAACTATTCCCTGGGTGTTCAAGAGAGAAAAAAAAACAATTTGATTTACATGTTGAAAGCTCTATGTTACAAGGAAAAAGCTTTACATCAACAATACACCATTCTGTATCAACATCAACTTTCGCTTACCTATCGTTTCAGAAGTAGGAAAAATTGGGGGGATTGTCGTCAGTCGTCTTTGTTGATCTTCTTTCGTCCGATGATGCCGGGAATTTCTCTATAAAAAACAACAATGTAAACAAACATTAATACAAATACAACTCCATAATTAAATCTTGTTCAGTGCATGAAGAATTCCTTCTATATTGCTCTTTTCATGAGAGGAATCCTCTTTAATTACAATTTCTTTTTTTAATAAAACTGTCCTTCATCTGTTTCCCTTCTTTTCCATTTTACGAGTGCGTGCAACTGTCTTGCTTATTGCGTCCTACGAAAACTTTCTCTGGATTATGACGTACTATGTAAGTAAGAATAGGGATATAATTTGTGTGGATGTGTGCTGTCAATAGTAGACAACACTCTCATGATGTTTTCTCATTTCAGTTCATTCGCATTCGAACCCAATTAGTCTCTCTCGCAGTCTGCTCACCCAGAGGAAATCGAAGACAAACAAATTATCGCGTGGGAAAGTGTTCGGAGAGCGTAGCATAAAGACTTTTCTCCAGGGCGTGTTTGCTACTCATCATTCACTTTATCAATTCCATATAATATCCCAATTCCAAATTTCGAGCAGAGGGAAAGTAGAGAAAGGCTGGCCAAGTCTCTCCTTTCTCTCCACATCCCTATTATTCACCAAAATTCCCTTTATCTACAATATCTGCCTCATTTCTAAAGCTCCTCGCTTAGCGTATCCAGAGACAATAAGTAAGCAATATGAAGTTATCTATGGTAAAATAATGTATCTGTATGCAGTTTTCCTTGGCTGCCTGATTATGTTTCCCAGATCCGCTCTTTGTGTTTTTCTTTGACTAAATGCTTAGCTATCCCATAAACTGCAATGCTATTTACTTCGTTATGGACTATGATCATAGTAGCAGGTAACTTTTCCTCAACAACTGTAGATTTCTTCCTAGTAGTTCCTAATATTGGGTTATAGACACCAATGCCATTAAAAGGCACAGTAGACTGGGGAATGAATGAGAAATTCGATATGATTTATGAAGGCATAGGCCAAAAGCCCCACAAACTGCATAGCAAAGTCGTCAACATCAACCAATTTATTTCTCCTGCTCAATTTCATTTCTCGGGGGCATCGTCTTCAATGATCCTTTCCCTTCACTCCTATCTTCTAACAATCATCCCGAGAACCAACCGCATTGCATCCCATTACATAGGAAATAACAGTACACAGAAATGTACAAATATGCTCTCATTCTTAACATAACACACAAATGTGCCCCATAACGCACACATGCCCCGAAATAATACTACACACACAATCCTTTTCTATAGATACATACGCACTGCACACACACACAAACACACACACACACAACTACGTAAACCTACATAAGTACATCTAGCAATACGCACAGGAGAAAACTCTGTGCCTCCTCAAAGAGAAAGTATTGGAGAAAGCAATGAAGGAAAAGCAAACTCATTTTGATGTGGCTCGTTCAAAGCAACTCCCTATGCAGCCAATCTAACCATTTGTGAAGGGTAATGCAACCGAAACGACATACTCTATCATTTATATCACTTCAGCTTTAGCAGTCTACCAACATTTCCTTCTATCAAATCAAATCAAATTACAGTTATTAGATTCCAACGCTTGATTACACATGCAATTGGATTTCCCAATGGATTCTTATTTCCTTTTTAACTTAACAGCTGTTTAGTTACTTCGTCTAGTTCGTCTCCACCGATCAACTTCAAACCTCCCCATATTCAACCACTGATCTAGATTGAACATCGTATCGCATTATTTATTACTACCAATACTATGAAAAATAAGGCCATCCAGTAATCCAATATTTATAAAGAAGTCGGCCATCCCCGATTATTACGTTAGTAGATACCAAAATATCATTTTTTTGAGGATAAAACATATTGGCTTAGACATACAGGATACGAAATAATTAGTTCCTAGCTCATCCTCTTTCCAGTTAATAAAACAAATAAAACCAGCCTTGCTCCTTTTTTCAAATTCACTTTTCTTCCACGTTTATCATCGTTCCTTCTCCGAATTCTTAAATTAGAAATCTTTCTCACTACTGCATATACTGAGAGAATTCTGAGAAATTTATCATTCACAGAATTGGCTTTTAATGCATAATTAACTTGAATTCTGCAACTAAGAAGGATTGACTTTAGCTGTATTAAAAACGAGATTGAATTAAACCAAAGAGAATTCAAAATGGAATTTTGTATGCTTCACATTATTGTAATTTTTCTACCTATATGCTATAGTAATGATAATATTAATTATATGACTGATAAAAATTCAGAGCGACAAAGAAAAGGCGGACGGTTGTTGAAGCAGTTGTTCTGTGTTACTATAAATATTTAGAAAGGAATAATTTGTATGCTTTTCGCCTCGGCCATGTTAGTTGTGCATGAATTGTTTCTTCTTTATGAACGTTGTAAGATGTAAGGCGCATTATCCTTTAGAAGTTTATAGGCTAAAAAGTAGAATTAATTTGGTTTTCAGTGACGGAGACGGAAGAAGAATGCAATTTCGAGAAGGATTTCCATATGAGAAGTTTGCAATGGTAACTACCAGTGTAGTAGTAGTGATATCTGTAGGAAATGAAAGTTGAAGTAAAGCAGTAGATTGTTCTGTGCAGAATGAGTAATAGAAAGAGAAAGATGGAATGGCATTCCCTGTCACGTTGCTCAAGTCTCAGTCTGTGGAATGAAAAGTCCAAAATCCAAAAGTAAGTTTGTTTTGGCTTATTCCTTTGCTTGCACTGAATCAAGATACAGTTAGTTGCTCGGCTGGCTGACTAAACTAGAGAGAGAGAGAGAGAGAGAGAGAAAAGTATGCAAAAGAGTGAAAATGAAAATTCTGCCCTGTTTTCCCTCCAACTCTCATATTCCACTTTCTTTGCTTTTAAGGGTGAATAAACTTCCCTCTGGGAATAAGATATCTGCATTAATTTCCTTACTGTATACTTTGTGTTTTTACTTGCTTTCTTCATAGATACTTGTCTGTAGTTAGAACACCCCGCTACTGCCATAAAGAGTTTACTTTGCGTTTACACAGTCATAGGAAGAAGAAAAGAGTTGAGAGTGTGTAGAAGAGGAAGGAGAAGAAGAAGAAGAGAAAGCAATGTTAGGATATGAATGGAACGACATGCCATACAAAGCCCTAGTATTTACTTATAGAGAAGCCTCATTGTGTATCCCATTTAAAATTTAAGTACCACTACAATCCCGTCTGGCACTCACAGCCAAGCCAAGAATCGACAATGTGAAAGCCAGGCATTTTAAAAGATTAAAACTGAGCCTTTAGTTCTCGTCTGTGGCCTACTATTTTAGCCGGGGCTGTCTATACGCATTTTACTAGCTCTACTTATACTTACCTACCTAGAAGACACAGACAACCACATCGTATACCTTTCCCATCTGAAACATTTCCAGAAATCCATAATGTCATGTTACACTTACGTTGCGTTAACTTACTGTACTTTACATTTGCATTAGACAATCATCCAGGCAGCAGGAGCGTCCTTACTCCACTATCAGACCACACTCCTCTTCTACTCTAAAACTATTCTATCTATTTTTCAACACAAGCATTTCCCCACACAGAAACAGTCTTTCCCCCACTTTCTCCATGACTCACATTATAATATAAATCTTTATTCTTATTACAGCTTAGATAGCTCAGAAAGCTTAACGATGTGATAATATAAAAAAGACACAAGACACGTAATAATGGCCTTTCTACTAAAGAATTCAAGAATAATATATCATGCATAGCATATGCATGTACCATGTACCTTCTCTATCCTAAACTAATATATATATATATATAATATAATATATGTTACTAGCCCGTCAGAATGACATTACATGCAACCATCAACATCAACCATAACCAATGCAATCAAATAGCAGTTCTTCTGTTTCTCCGTAGTTTGGAATGTCATTACTTCAGAGACTGAGCTCAACCACAAAACTACTCGACTACTCTCTTCTGCCCTTAAACATTCTACCATGGATAACTTGTTAGAAAATGCTCGACGAGATCATTCATGCTCTCACAACATTTGTTTCCCACTTTGCATGAGTATCATTCACCAATAATAAGACAGGAGATATGTATGCACTACTCAATCTATTACTATATATATCTATATATAGTACATACCTACATGCAAAGACACATACAGTCCAATTCAACATATTCTATAACTTTCTTTGAAACTTTCGCTTTTGCTTTATGAAAATGAAAATCCGTGTTACGACATATTACAGGAGTTTAAGATCCTTCTTAACGAAGGCATAACTATAGAGCTACATATAACAGTAAAGGAAACGACGGAGTTTAAGCGAGGAAAGTGGCTAACTTACATTTATGCCGTGCGATGTAAGAAAACTTATGGAGCTCCCAAGCCGTCAAACAGTAAGACAGGCATACGTCTCGAATCATTACATCACGGCCTAATACTCTGTAGTACTACCACTACTACTACATCCTTTTCTACAACAATATATAGAACGTAATCATAATGCGTAGGAGAGCGAGAAAGCCATTCTTTCAATCTCCAGAGTACAAGCATGTCCTTCTGCCGCTATTCATATTTTCCATGAGTAAGTGCATGTCAGAAAGCAAAATCTTGAAGATGATGTGAAGAGTAGACAAGGCAGAGTCATAGTGCTACTACAACTACAACTACTACTATTACTTACTACTAGTATAACAATAAGCTACATAATATACGTGTTAACAATATTCAGATGTTCTTAGAATAATAGAACTCATTCACCAGCAGATCTATCCGAAATATTTAACCTATGTATAAGGAAGAGTAGAAGAAGAAGAAGCCTTATCATTATTCCTCTTACTTGTATTGTTAGAGGCAAGAGCTACTCCCTCTCAATTTGTATAATAGTAATTCAAGGAAGTTTCCCATTGTACTCCGAGCACATCAATATACTGTTTAGATTTATTCTCCAGTGAGTGTGTGACTTTGCGTTACACATACGTAATCTCTAAACTTAACTTCTCCTCCTTATTTAATGTAGATACATACATACATAGATGCACATCCCATTCGACAATTTTTAACAGCTATAGATAATGACAAAGGCCCACGAATCAGGACATTACTGTATAGGGCGGAGGAGGAGTAAATATATAATATAGTAGTTAGGTGACTCCTAGTAGTGCTTCTTAGATAAGTAGTCTAGCGCGAAAGACGCAATGACAATGACAAGCCACGAAAGGAAAGGACATGACTCGCCTTTGCAGAATTACAATGAACTTCAACTTTAGCACCAAAGTTCCTACTTATACTTACTTTCTCTTCTTCTTCCCCATCCTCTCTCTCTCTCTCTCTCTCTCTCTCCTGCCGAACGAAGAATCAACTCCACTCCACCAACAAATTTCTATTCTAATCTTTCCATCCTGCTTTATTCTATGTGCTCCTACTTCCATAGCATTATATAGCCTCCATTATTCCTTCACTTACTTTTCTTTTCTTTATGCCGTTACGTGCACTTTCTCTTTCTTTCCTCCTTCCCTCTCTCTCTCAACTACTACATATACAGAATACATAAATACAATCACTAGGGACCCTGTGAAGTAAATAGAGCAATGCCTACCTACTGGAATATTGTACAGCCCCTTTATCTATGTATGTAAATAGTGTAATATATTTGTAGCTTGTACTTAGACTTAGTAGAGAGAAAGAGAGAGTATGGATCTAAGTATCCCGAGTAAATACGCTAAGGGAAAATAGCGCACAGACAATAATAACTAAGAGAGTGGTTTTCTTCCGTCTCCTGTCAGTTTACGAATAGGCAAGTTAACTAAAGTGGGCTAGAGTACATAAAATACGGACTAAGTAAGTATAGTCAATAGCCTAACAGACATATATTATGTATTATGTTGTATTCCTCCATTCTTCTCCATTCTAAGCCATTCCATTCCAGAGGAATCTTCCACTTGACTCTTTTCCTCCTCTCCACTTCAATGTAGGTAACCTAATGTAATGTAACGCTCCATGGGAAAACATGAATGTTTTCCCTTTGGCTTTCACTTCATTCATTTCCACGACCTTCTCGCCTTTTCTTCTTTCTTTCTTTCAAGTATTTAGCCATTGTGCTCCATCCACTCACTTCCTTCATTTCACAATCTATTTTTAACGTCTCTCCTCTTCCATTGTGGCTTCACGTGACTTGACTTCCTAGACCTCAAGGGCTCTCATACCTATTATTAGCTAACTGCGCTATTTACTATTTATTTACTCACCCCTTTCTCCATGTTTAATCAGTTGCAGCTCAAATGCACTCCACCCTCCACACTCATTCTCCATGCATCCAATCATCCATTATTTGCTTTATTTCCTTACTTCATAAGGACCACTTCAGTGGAGAAGAGGCTACATTCTTACCAGTAATTAACTAACCTTTCCCTTCTGCCTTTTCATTATCATGCTCTGCAGTTCTATTCATTCCTCACCCATTCCACCACGCACCCTCCTGTTTATACACACTAATTGCTCCGGGGGACACTATTATAACGTCATTCACGTCTATCTTAGTCTCTTCCATGGTGAAAATCCATAATAGAATTGTAACTTTTTATGCAATATTATAAACCATAAAGAGGATACTTTTTTAACCATGCACTGCCCATTATCAATCATCAGTAGTTACTGCAGTACACTAAATAATCCAACCATACGAGAAATTTCCACTATGCAGTGAAGATGTCTGAACTGGACGGAGACTAGACGGTGGAAGCGCAACATCTACAATAATTTCTAAAACGATAAATTATGGATATAAAAAATCATTATTGCCGGAAGCATAGCTATCGAATTTACATACCTCATTTTATATTGACTTTTCAGTTGACATTTACTACAACAATGACATGCTTGTTTTGGCATGACATTCAAAATCCTTTATGGTTTATTTTTGACACCAAAGTTATATGGACAACTAACAGTGCCTCTGCTGTTGTCAGTAAAATGCATTCATAAGATATTGGTAGGTAGGTGGGTGTTACTTTTAGATAATTTCTTTCTCTTGGAAGCCCAATCTACTTAGCATAAATGTTTAGACAATTCATGACGAAATTGAGCAAAGAAAGAGTAATGTGACCTAATTGTCATCTATGACGGCCTTGAATGCCATGTCAATAGAAATACGATTTTAGACAGTTTGGACAGACAACGTATGTACAATTCTTCCAGCTAGTCACGAAAATATCAAAATAGAAATAATGAGACCAACAAACTCATAGAGTGTATCAATGTCTTATGAAACTTTCTGGACTATTGCAGCATGATGCATCTACTAATACACCTAATGTAGCTTAGTTCATATTATGATTAATGTATATATCCAGGTACCGTGGTTCCGTAGTGGCATTAATCCGGTTATTCACTTAAGAAACCATGACGTAGTAGTATGGTTGATTCGTACCATAACATCGTAATATGTTGTTGTAAGTAAATCAGCATATCATCTTTCCTACTTTCCTTCCTACCATTAAATTCATTTTCAAAACATTCTATCTCGTTTGTGTCCAGCCTCACTATCTTTCAAAGACGTTTTCAACAGTATCTGCATTGTCGACTGTCATGCCCTATATCTTGACGTATGTAGCGACAGAGAAATGAGAGAATGTTATCATTTTCCCCGTAAAATAACAAAACGAAGCTAAATATCAATATCTGGGACTTTGTAGAAGAAAATAAAATAGGACAGGGCTCAAGCTGCTGCAGCCGGGCAGTTGAATTGAGGAGAAATCATAACATAACTAATGGAAGCTCCTCGTGGAGTCCAGTCTACGTTCGATTACGTAAAATGAAGAGAGAGAGAGAGAGTTGGGAAATGAATAATATAGGAAGGGAGTGAGTCGGGACAGGACAGGCGAGCATTGAAGGGAGACAGACAATAGAAATCCTCCACAGTGCACAAAACTCTGTTATCTGTCTATAGCATTTAGAGGGAGATATCTGTTTAGTTGCTCTCGGAGTAAGTGCGTGCGTGACAGGCCACGCAACGTATGTGTGCCTCGTGTAATGTATGTAGACGGAAATGGAATTGTGTACTTGACATGAAATAATCCAAGCTTCTCCCATGTATTCCATGACACTCGCACTTCAACTCCAGTCCTGTCCCAACTTCACTTCAATCTCTTCAGCCTTAGATCTGAATCCATCCAATTCGGTTCCAGCCCAATCTGTACTCCTCTCTCTCTCTCTCTCTCTCTCTCTCTCTGATGCTAACTGCTTTCTCTTTTACTTTCTCTGCTAAACAAATACAAAGTGAAAGGAGACGTCCTTCCTAGGAATACACATCCCCACGACTAAGATACCTTGTGAGAGTGCGGTAAGTGAGTTAGGATAGCAATGCAAATAGGAGGCAGGAGTGCTGAAGGGTAGCTTCACCCACCTCCTTTAACCTATGCAAGTGCTAAACTACTCAACTTAAGCTAAAGCAATCCAAGTCTTTCCTGTCTCGGGACTAGGACTTTTTTCCTTCTGTGCCAATCACTTCTCGCCTCTCAAACGATTCTTCTTCTCTGATTTTCAAAGACTCAACATGCCACACTAGAAGAGGATTTCCCTTCTCACTTTTTCTTTTCTTTCTTCCTACGTTTAAATAACATAGGTACACACCTATCCAGAATCCTACACAATTCTCTTCTACCAACCACCGTCAGAATAACATTACATGCATTCCAATTTGGAATCTATCGTTTCTGATACTTTTCGCCGACTCAGTATTTTGTGTCTTTATCACCGCTTTTCATCAGCAGTATAGAAACACTCAAAGGAATATCTTGCACACATTTCCTAACAGAATTCTTATACAACTACCAAAAACAAGCATTCATGTCCAGTGTACTAAACTGTACCATAATAAATATCCTAGTACCTCACTCTTATATGTACATACATATACTATTATAGTATTATATATATACACCTAAAGATAATATTCCACACAATAATGTGGAAGTAATATAATATGTATGTATTTAGTCTATAGTCTGAATTTAGTATTTTTGCATCTACTATTTAAGTACAGTGGTGTACAGTGTTACTTTCCCTATGAGCTTTATTAAAGCGCCGCTTTGTATATAGTAAGAATTGCGAGAATTCTATAGGTTTCCTTTGGTATTTCTCTGTTCTGTTAGTGTACTTAGTTAGGAACGTAGTCCCAACAGAAATAAACCTTTGCTGAATAAAGCTGCGTGAAAAGTTTTCTGTGTGAGCTTTTTCCTCTTGGAATTGCAAAGCATTGCATTACATTGCACTGGAGACCAAAGTTGCAATGCTGTATATCGTTAAGTTACGTTAAAGAGTAAAGGTATCTTTGGCAGAGTGGGAGTAGTCGTAGTAATAGTAGTAATACTCAAGCACACACACACAGAGAAAGAGAGAGAGAGAGAGAGAGAACATCAGAAGCAGACGGATAAGGAAAAATTGGCTCTGGCTAAACTATCTCACCATTTCGCTCTCTCTCTCTCTCTTTGGGTAAAGTATCTATGCAGTATTGTAGTAGGTATGTAGAAAGAAAGAAAGAGAGAGAGAGGCATAGGGAATGAGACGCGAGAGAAACTGAGCTGAGCTAACTGAGTGAAGAGGAAAGTGAGAGCTGTGAGTTGAGTTGAGGAGACTGTGAGAGTCATAGTCGTCGTCGTATGGCATGCAAGGATCACAGACAAGACTCGGAAGACGGAAAAACCAAATTGAGTTACAAACCGGGATTGATCGACTACTCGCTCCTTATTTTTCCTAGCTAGAGATATGGGATGGCAGGGCACGAGAAGAAATAGCCGATTTTCTTATTCTTTTTTGCATTCAATCTACGTTTGTATGCATGCATGCATGAATACTTATACTTACTTAGTTTAGATCGACTCCATCCAATACCCCCAAAAAAAAGCAGCATTCTACCGAGCGAGTCCCTCAGCCTCCACCAAGAACTCTGTTTTTCACAGCCTAAGACTTTCTCCACTACACTTACCGTATTTCACTGGGACGAAGAGAAGGAAAGGAAGAAAGACTTATCTACAGCAGTACTTATTCCATTCGGAAGAATCTTTTCCATTCCTAAGCTCCAGGATTTACCCGAATTCTTCGACTGTTTTAAGTTTACAGATTTACTCAAAATGAATTGATTTTATTCGATTGCTTCTCAAGTGGATTCCTTCTGTTCAGACTCTCTGTCATGCCATAATAAGTATGCAAGTAAACTACTCACGCATACACAGAGCTCTCTTCCTGATTTACTACATCCATAATGCATGCATATATACAGCAGTACCACACATACAGACATACTCACTCCCTCACTCTACATACTATATAGACAATATAGACTCAATTGCACTTGAATCTGAAAAAGAATCGTAAAAATTTACTATGCACTAAAGCAGTACACATATTGTAACTCAGCCAAAGTATTCAAAGGAAAAGGGATTCAAAAAAAACTAATACTGATACTAAACTAATGCCCAATCCCACAAAAAAGCTATCTAAAGAAACTCAAGCTTTACTTTGCTTTAAACTAATAATAGCTTCACATAATATAAACTCCTGTGTGGTATCTCAACATACCACACTAACTGCTAACAATGCTCTTCCAACAAAACTAGTGAGAGTGCCTATCTGCGAAAATACCTATTTCGTCTACAAAGGATAATCAATTTCCCAGAATACCCATCCTTTTTTTCCCTTCATCTCCTTAAAAATAAATCCGATCTTGAAAAAAGAGCGGCAAGTAAAGAAAGATAGGAGAGGAAACAGAGGCGATATAGTATGCTATGTAAACGAAGGAATGGAGAGCCGGAGATTATCAGTAGAGAAGCTTAGGCCATCCAAAAGCATCACAACCTCTATTAATCATTCTCCAGACTCTAATCCTTCTCTACAGACACAGTCACTGAGTGGAGGAGGAGAGGCTATTCTGAGAGCACAAGGGCGTGCAATCATGATTGCCTGTGTATTTAGGGAATTTCCTAATGTTCCATGTCACTTGTGTCATGTCACCAAAGAAATAATCACATCTTATACAAAATTTCATGTAAATTTGCAAAAGAATGAGCACAACATATGTTAGAGCGTAGGTGTAGCCACTCCATTCTCTCTCTCACTCACTCTACTCTACTCTCATATGCATACAGATAGGATGGGGAAGGCTCTGCAATCCAAATCTCATAAGGGACATCTTTCAGTCCGCTCCAAAGGCAAAGGTAAGATAATGCGACCCAAGGGGAACATATAAACATCCAAGACACTCAACTCAAATGCTCTGCAAACTACTACACATATAATGCTACAGTTATTACCACTACCACCTTACTACTCTCCTACATATTGCTTTCTCCTATTCTAATACACTGTAATACACACAGACTACCATTACATATACACAGGGTACACTTCATAACATTTTCACCATGTAAATGAAATTCTCTTTACACGCCTAAAAACAATGCAATAACATTTTCACGCCTTTTCCTTCATATGAAATTTTAACTCCACTTTCACTTTCCTCAAAGTTGAACGAGAGGGAAAGTAAATCTTGTGATGAAAAATACAATAGGCTTTATACCCTTATCATCATTCTCCTTTTACTGTATACGAATATTACAAAAATACCCTTCTTCAACTCTTTTATTATATGGCATTCTTTCACTTTGCTATAGCATTTGGCCAAAAAAGTAAAGTTCCTTGCATAAAGAACACAAAAGGTTTTTTAAAAAATGTTTTTTGATTACGTACTTGTGCAAGTCGAGATAATTTACCTGGTAGAGTACTCGGAAAGTTTATTGGAATATTTGGAACACCCTGTATTACACATTTAGTGTTAGTGGGAGAGGATAGAAGCAATACAATATTCTATAGTAGTGTATTAGAATGGCTATTGAACTGATAGTGTTTAGAGATGGTGACATTTGTGTGTGCCTGTGTTTAGTCCTTTTACGACGTTCTTTTTCGCTGGACTGGACTAGAAACTGGAATCTTTGGTCTTGAACGCACCTTGATAGTGCTTTCACTACTTTCACTTTCTATTCACTTTCAATTGTATTATAGAAGAGCGGAGAGTGACATTACATTATATTGTACGACATTACACACCCCACTTGACTAAACTCCACGAGACAATTCCATTCACAGAGAAATGTTCTACTAAGTATCCCTGTGAATGACTCTACTCATCTTCACTTCAGTTCAGTTCACTTGGTTCCGTTTCGATTCCTTTAGATCGCCTTTACTTTTCTTCACTCCGCACATAGAGTGTTTAGCCTTCACGAGAAATAAAGGCCAAAAGAGACGTCGGCTATGTACATATAGAGACAAAAGCCAATAATAGTCCTTCCTCATATAGGAAATTCTATTGTATCTATGAATTACACGTTGCATCAGTTCTATATAGAGAATCATCCTCCCTAGGTGCTCCTGTAATGTTAGTACTAAAAAGTGACTATATAATACATCGGCTCAAGTGTATTGGTGAAAGTAGCCTAGATGTACTCAGATAGTCAGAGCAGAGAGAGAAAGAGGGAGAGACAAGGGAATCCCTTGGAAAATTTCATCTGGCTCTCGCTTGTCGTTTTCCTCTCCGTCCATCCATGACTATAGAATGACTGTATGTGTATGTGTCGCAGAAGGAAGGGACTCCTGCTAAGACTCTCTAAAACTAAAACGAGACTGACGAATAAAACCAAAAGGTTCACATCACATCCCACCCAGAGCCTTTTCTTTTTCCTCCCTTCTGTCTTCTACTGTTTACTTAGCCCAGAAGAAGTGTCTCGCATACATATACTCCCTTACTCTCCTAATACTCTAAGTAAATATGCAATAATATGAGTAGTGGCGTGTAGGAAGTAGCTAATATGTATTTACGACTACCTAGTACCCTACTACCACTTCCTTAACTGTGCAGTCTAAAGATTTCGTAAAACACTTTTTTTCCGCTCCTATGACATAATATTTTATATATAAGAACTATGAACATATAGCAATATACAGGGTGACACACCTACAAAATTTAATGTGATTTTCTCCATGTAAATTACATTCTTTTGTCTCCTAAGGGCCAACTGAAAAAAGACTTTTCCTAGTAACTTTAACTTCCCATGCGAAACTCAAGTGAAAATTTAATTTGTTACAAACGGCAAGAAAATATTTTAGGTATAAACAGAGGAAATGTAATTTACATGATGAAATCATCTGTGTATGTTTTAGATATGTCACCCTGTAGACAGTGTAGTATCTTATTTACAAACTGCGTAAGCATGTCGCTAAGTATGTTGCATCAGTAGTAGCTAACACTATTGTTGTATGATGATATGTATTTCCCTTTGTGAGCGACGCTCAGCGATCAACTGAAGATAAGATCGAATCTTCTCAAGATAAGCCATGTATTGCATTTCACGTCTGAGAAAAGAGGGGACTTGGCATGACTCGTCCTTCCTTCATCTGTCCTCCTCTCTATCTGTGCAGATAAACTAAAGTAACGTAAGATAATGTAACGTAGTGAAGTGTAGTCTAGCGTTACGTCTCGGCTCCCTACCTTCAGAGAGATACCTCTTTCTACTTATGCTTTATTATAGCTATCTCTCTCTCTCTCTCTCTCTCTCTCTCTCCTTTCGCCGTCTTTCCTTTGGCTAAACTCAAGCGAACTGAATTGAAGGAAAAGAAGGGAAAGCAAGAGAGAGAGAGAGAGATCCATTCGAGAGATTACTTTCCTGATTGTATTGCGTGCGGGATAGAGCTGAAAGCTTATTTCGCTCTTCTTCGTGGCTGGTGGCGAGGCATCGTGGGCTTTCCCCGTCACTTTCTCTCTTTGGTCAACAGAAGGATTTCTCTGGAGTCGTCTCTATCCTTTCCCTAAGCCCTTATTGTTAGCTCTCTTCTCTGTCAACACTATAAGACACTTTAGCACACGAATTACCCCAGACAAGACCAGACTGGGTTAGATTAGACAATTCCTCCTCTCCTACACCATCCAGACCAAAGTAAACGAAACTAGAGCAGACCGCAACTTAAGTTTTGGAGACACAAACACAAAACCTTCTTTCCTACAGACATACACAGCATCTCCTCTCACTCAATACACTCACAACATATTAGGAAGAGATACCTTACATCTGTCTTCCATTCTACAAAAAGCATATTAGTTAGCTCCTATGCACTTCCAGCCAGAGAAAACAGAGATAACCAAAGTTAGTAGCCTGCCTGCACCAGGGAAAGAGATAGTGATTATAGTAGCCAATATCCCCGTATGGCTACTTTCTCTTTTCCCCCACTACTGAACATTCGCAAACCACTTGAACTCCACTTCAATTTAAGTCAATTGAAAGGACAGCAAAGACTATGCGTATTTCTTACTGCACAACAAATCATATTTAATAATAAGAGAAAGCCAAAAAAAGTCGATTGATTGAAACTCTTCACAAACTAAGAGTAAATGCAAAGAAACAGCAAACGTGCATCAGCAAACAATCGTCGAGAGAAAGGTAAACTCTCGTTTCCTTCTTGTTCTCTATCTCTCTCTCTCTCTCTCTACTTTCGCTTCTTCTTAGTTCTTAGTAGTTTGCAATTTCCCCTTGAGTTTCAAAGTTCAAAGAATCTTTAGAAAATCAAGGCTGTTTTTTTACTACAATTGAGTTGAGTCAGACTAAACTAAAGTGGAGATTCCCTTTAGGGAACAGATAATTCTTTGCATTATTTCCTCAGCTTTTACTCTGTCCGACTATATTAACTAGTCTGTTAGTAGATATAGATAGGAGCTGAGAAAAATTGGGCGCGGGAAGGCAAAGGAGACAAGAAGACAAGTCAAACGAGTCCAAAGCCAAGACTCTTACTTCTTCCCTCCCAGTGATATGTCTTTCTCTCTCTCTCTCTCTCTCTAGCTTTCTCCTTATGTGCACATTATAATAGTCAAGGTCTTCTTTTTTATCATCGCTATTAGAGATACAGATAGTTGTCCTTATAAGTACTACTTTACACTCTAAGCGATCTTTGTACTAGAATGGGAGTATGGGAGTGAGAGAGAGAGAGAGAGAGAGAGAGATGGAATTGGGCGAGAAGAGAGAGTGAGTGAGAGAAAGCTGAACTTTCTCTGTGCATTCCACTTCAACTTCCATTCCATTCCACTTACATGACAACATAACAGTTCAGTGCAGACTCAGCGTGAGAAATATATTCAAAATTTCTGTTCACACACATCTATTTTATTTCCGCCAGCTTTATTATACATTTCTCGTTGGAGCTTGACTGATTCTCATTCCCTTTTCATTTCCTTCCAACTGGTTTCCTTTCCTTCGGCTTCCCTAACTCTACTAACTTGGGAACACAACACTCCTCTCACTCTAATGTACTATAAACCAAGCTAAACACTACCACTAAGCTTTTAGTATAAGTAGTAGTCAGAGTGAAACTCAAATTTAGTTTTTGGGTGTGTGTGTGTGTGTGTGTATGTGTGTCGTTGGGGTTCTCTGCTCTGGATCGAGCAATTCTCAGTGCTAATAACATCTCCACCTAAAACGTTATACAGTATGCATGTCCTGTCAGTGGAAAAAATAGGAAGAGACATAACTAGGTTAATTCTGTAATAATGTGTGGAATAACTCACTGCATTGCACTCGCGACTCCATTCTCTCCCGTCTACATTATGCTTATTCTTTTTTAGCCTACTAGTTCATATGATGGGAGTGAGGGGAATGCGATTGCCCTTCTTATATGGATATACATAAATATTTCATCCTGAAGTGAAAGTGAACTGAACTAACCTCTCCCTTTATTTTATTACAACCCATCATAAACTACGTACAATGAGCTTTCTCTTTCCCTTTCACTTCTCTTTCTCCACAGATTCATTCATTCCCTCCTGACTCTGTTCCCTTTCTCTCTCCATTCTATTTATATAGCTACCTATATAATGTGATGAGTGCACATAACGTTTATGTCTTCCAACTCTTTCACTCTCTTCTATTTCACAGGCATTGAGCATTGTGCTAGAAATTATACTAAATCTACTCCCTCCTTCATCCAACATCTCTCTATCTACTATTTACCTAAACAAAACGATAATATGCACTAGTACTATAAAGAGGATTTGCATTCTATTAGGAAAAATAGTTATATTTTTGCATATTTAAACCTAGAGTAGTAGTAAATATGATATCATTGAGATCGAGGGAGAATAGAGCCCAGTGTGTAAATATCGAGAGAGAAAGCATTTTCCTGACTACAGCTGTAATTTATGTATTTGAATTTGAATGAATTTCTCCTTGCTTACAAATGAATGCAGTGGTGTATTGTATTAATGCATGGTTTTGGCAGTAGGACTCCACTCGCACTCGGCTCAGTTTCATCTCACTGCTTTTCCTTTGCTTTATGTGTTGCATTGTATTGTAGTGACTGTCGTATCTTGTCTTTACTTTATTACGCATAACATAACATAACATAATATATCATACACCATTAGTGTAGTTGTAGTAGTCGTATGTAGAGTAGAGAGAGGAGAAGAGGCGGCATGAGGCAGCCTCGGCCAAATTTCATAATTTACTAGCACTCATTTCATTTGCATGTTATTCTACATTAACTTTTCCATTCTACATTTATAATACGTTCCTGTGACTGGATTGGACTGCTCGAGAGGATGGTGATGAGGTTGACTAACTCAGCAAGCTATATGAGCATCACAACAGAATGTTAAGAGAGAGAGCTTAAATGAATCTTTCTATAACATGTCCCTACCTATACTACATACCATATATACTGCATTAGTACAGGGCATAAAGCTAAGTAAGCAATTCTGTGTAGTAAAAGGAAAGAGAGAGAGAGAGAGAGAAAGCAATATGCATTACATTACGCGGCCTTATCTGCCGCACAGTGTGGAGCGAGTCATAATCTTTCCTAATTATAGCTACAGCCCATTTTATCATCTAATTAATTATCTCGCTCCCTTTTTTGCTCGCTTCGTTTCGCCTCACAATGCACAACATGTTGTACTTAGTGCTGATGCCACTTTGCCGACTATCTCTATGATATGTGCCTTTTGGTTACGTGGACATATATATACATATCGCATTCTCTCGATGCAATTAGTTAGTGTTACTTACATAGTATCCCCTCCTCTCCTCTCTACTCTTTACATTTTATTTTAGGTATCTGCACTCCGGAAATTCCGGTTATATAGCGAAATTAAAATGACTTTTATATACAAATACACTTTCTCCGTACAAACGGTCCCCGTTGATCTAAAAAGCGTTATGGAACTACCTAGATACTATTTTTTCGACTTCAACGCGACTACATAAAACATTTTGACTTTCCTCCTTGCTTTTCTCTACGTTTTGCTGACTAGCAAATACTAAATGCACAGCCAGACACTCTCTATAACTAACTATATATACATATATACACATATATAGCATTTTTCTCACTTTACACCAAAAGTCTTTACATTATGCTTTAGTACTTGTTCCCTTACTTGTTGAGAGAGAGAGAGAGGGAGAAAGCAAGAGAAAGTGAATTGAAAGCGGAGTTTACCAGAGGGGCAATGGAATATTATGAAGTAATGCAATAGGTAGCTACTGGGCAATTCACAATAGAGAGTCTCTAAGTTTCTGTTTGTAACTGCGTATAAAAGTCGAGTATATCTAAGTGCAGATAGCATTAGAAATAGAACAGTACAATAGGCACATTTATATATTGGCGTTTGTGCATATGGGCTTAGTCGTTTTTCTAAAGACGATTGCTACATGCGGATAATAGAATCAGATCTCTAAGCAGAGTCACATTCCCAGCTATCTTGTTTTACTTGTTTAGTAGAATACGTAGGTATAAGCGCAAGATAGAATTTTTTATCGTAATAAAATAAAATCCGTTCCATCATCAACCAAACTCTCCAAAGTACATAACAACATACTGGGTGTCTAAGTAGTGCCGAAAAACTCTTTTTCGTCAACAGCCTTTTCGGCACTTTTGCCCTGTGTCCTCCCACATCAATTATCCTACATCTATAATAGCATTTCTGTGAGTTATGATCATAAATCATATGATGTGTAAAATAAAAAGACGTTAATGGAGTGCAAAATGTTTCTATCTATAAAAAGACTGAGAGTAAACATGCAGTAGCATTCTGTAAATACCTACTTTAAAAAGTTTAAAATAAAAAAACATTTGCAAATAGCAAATAAGACAAAATTTCTGCGTAGTAGTTCCAAATATTTTGACAGGAAAACAGTTATCGAAAAAAATCACAGCGGGTTGAGAGTTTGACTGTTGCGAGGAGATATACGAGACATCCGGTAGTAGTCGGCTATGCAGCAGAAAATGGTGTCGAGAGTAAGATAAAATACTTGAAGTCTGAAGATAGTATGTGTATTAACAGGGAGCTTAGAGCCTTTGGTTGTCAACTATTGAAAAACAGTCAAGTTTTGTATAATACTGAGCATCTTGTGTATATCTGTAGATATTTATGTAGCAAGAATGAGTGGATACAAGAGGGAAAATAAGGAAATGACTATTGTGCACGTAGCGGACAAGACAAGACGTTAGGCTTGACAAGAAATACTTTTGTCAACACAAGGGAAAAGCAATACAAAGCATTGAGCACACTTTCGCTTTGATTTGTTCCGCTACTAAGAATACGCTGGAAATTCTAATGTAAAACGCAAAAAACTACTGTGAGGCATAACCTACGCAACATGACAAAGAACCTTGCTATTATTACATACAGATATTTGTATCAGACTATTCTCTCGGATAAATACGTCGAAAACTAGGTCTCCTCCACTCAACTCAAAATCAATATAACTATAGAGACTATTGCGTTCCATGTACGTAGTAATCTGTAATCTTGTCGTTTCTTGTCTTTTTACATGACGCTTACACTAAGGCAAGGCCTACATGCGCCCGATTTGCATTAGAAACATCACATGGATTCTCCAGTGTCAATCCGTCAACTCAAAATTTCTATAAAAAGGATTTCTTTACTTCTACGCACTACAATACAATACTCACTATATATATATACAGAAATAGACTTGACATAAATGTTATTTGAAATGTAATGAAAGCCTAAGAATTTGCGCTATACACTTAGATAGATTCCTAGTAAATGCCAATAACATACTAATGGAAACTATCACGGAAAAAGGAAGAGAAACCTAAGGGAAGTTAACCAGGCCAAACCAAACTAAGGCACGCGAAGCCAAACCAAGCCACACACACAACACACATGACATCCCATCAACATTCTTTTTATTAAATTTAACTCTGCCTTCACTTATCGATCACTCTAATCTTTTTACTTACAACAGTAAAAGTATACATATATGCAAATTGCTTTGATCTCCTCAGGCAATTTAATATTTCCTGATAAATTGCATACCAAGCCGATAGACAGAACATCCATATTATATTACACTACTTACTGCCGTTACTTTACTGTCTACTGTTATCTCTACACATCCGGCTGACCATATTCTTAGAAGAAAAATCCTTTTCATATGAAACATCCGCTAAAAAGAGAAGAAAAAAACTTAGACACAAAGCCAGACTCTTTTATACGAGTATGTGTAGTTAGACGGAATGCTGAGCACTTTAAGTGAGCGATAGAAGATTGATTGTTTTCCTTGAAAGGTATTTGGCTAGACAAGGCTCTAGGTATTAAGATATTTTTGACGCCTGGAGTAACAGACATGATGAAAATAACGGCTGTCACGTCAGTCCATCAGAAGTGAAAGAGATGGAAGGTTTTCTCTCGCCTTTCTGATTAAGATTGTAGTATGTTGCTGAAAAAAACATTCTTATGAGAAGGGAAGGAAAACGTAGACAACTTACAAATATTTTCTCTATTTCCTCTTTAAAAGATAAGGAAATTCAGAGAGGGAAACTAGAAATTCCATTTTAGTTAACGCAATAAAGATCCTTTTCACCTTGACTTTCACAGAAACACTAAATTTTGACTTTCACTGTCATTAATGCTGTTAATCTGATAGGAAATTAGGAAATGAATAGAAGTCTGTTCCTTAATAAGTGTGGCTACCGGTGGTGTGCCTGTAGGAATAAATGAAAAGAAATTGATGAAACACCTGCACGTTAGCTCCTCGTACTCCCAACATGTGTAACGGGAAATTGGACATAAGCTGTTGTGTTAGGGCAAGATAGTTTCATTAGAGAAAATATTGGATGCACCTATAGATAGTAAGGAGAGAGAGAGGAGATAAGAGAGAAATCGGGGATAGGTAGTCAAACTAAAGAACTACAAGACAAGACAGCTGCTGGCAAGGCTTAGCCACAAATCCTCTTGTGCCTCTGCAGTCTCTTCGGCTCTATTTAGTAGCACATTTACTTATTTACCGACTTAACCAGTGCTTAGTACACAGAAGGGAAAATTCACTTTCCTATCTGCAAGAAAAGGAGAAGGAATCTTAGAAAGGAGTAAAGTGAGATACTGTAATAATGATACAACAAAACAAAAAATAAGGCACAAATGCTAAAACTCCAGTACACAATGAGATTATCTCAATTTCCCTGATTATCTACAAATTGGGGAAATTTTTTCAATTTGCTACTGCATGCTAGCCAGCGAGTGGTCTCATATAGCTCGCCTCCAAACAAATTCATACACAGAACTACAAGTGTAATTCTTTCCTCCTTTAGCACAGAAGACTGGAGTTAAAACCACTTGGATTAGTTTCCGGCGAGAAGATAAAATTGCAATTTAACCCTTTCACCACTCTATCTCTCTATCCTTATTGTGTTGCAAGGAAGAGTGTGGTGCGAGTGAGAAAAGTTTCTCTAACATGTCAAGACTAGATTTGACCCGAAATAACTCTTTTCCCTCTCTATCTTCCTTCTATTTTCTCTCAATTAGAACTTTTTCCTATATAGGAAGAGTCCTACTAATATCCCTATCTTGCAAAGCCTCATATCTCAGCTGTTAAGAGTCATCTTATATTCCGTATATATATAAAATCTATACGCTATATATATCTACATTGAAATATAGATATTATTATTTATATATATATGACATAGGAAAAGCTCTTGTGTATATTTCTACCACTCCCCCACTGTTATATTTTTATCCCTATAAAAACAGGCTAGTAATAGTAAAAGCATAATAGTAATTGTAAAAAGTTTTAGCGAAAGAGAAAGAAATGTCAAGTCGAGATAGTAATAGAGCGGATGCTGTGTCTTGTCTACTACTTAGAGTGTATAGCCAGTTCAATTACATAAGCTACTCTATTATATAGCATCATGTCATATATTTCTTCTGCTCTATAATATATCTCTCTGTGTATACTTAGGGCACCAGAAGAGTCTCATAATACTTATTGTGTAAGTAGCTTTAGGTACAGATAAATATTTTCGCCTCTTCTTCCCAAAGTTGTGGCAGGGTAAGGCAAAGTAGAGGAGGCAACGTTTGTTTCTCGGAGGTACCTCAGCGAAAACATAACGGACATCCAATACTCTTAAGTAGTAGTAGCTTAGCAAACCGAACAAGCCTCTCTTTAGCTAGCTATACTACTATGTATGTATATACAAACAAAGTATATGATTACTTTATTACTTCGATTTTCTCAAGGAGACTTTTGCCATAACATAAAAATGGAGCATAGAAGAGTACCTACCTGTATTAGTAAATAGGAGCTGACCCTTGTTTCATTATGGTGAAAGGAAGGGAAATAGTATAGATAGCTAATAAATATATAGCTATCCACTTCCTACATAACAATAACAATAAGAAAGCTGATAGGCTTTACTAATAACTACAAAAGGGTGGAATATGAATTCTTATATATACATGCATGCTAGTACAATTATTATTAACAATAATATTGGTTCGCATAGGATTCTTTCATGTATAGAATGTACATAGCTCAGAGCACGTGTAACATTCAACCACATAACAACGTCTCATAAATAGGAGACACAAAGAATGATGCTATCTATATTTGTAGTTTGAGAGAGACAAAGGAAGAAGACAGAGAGAGAGAGAGAGAAAGAGAGAGAGCCCCGAAGTAATAAGGAAAAGAAGCCGAAAAATGTTTGGGTTGAGGAGAGGAGAGTTGACTTGGCAAATGCCATGCGATGACTCGACAGGAGAAAAAGAGACAAGAGAAAGTTGCACAAGTAAGTAGAGGGAATCTAAGGAAGAAGAATAATTCATCATTTGACACGAACACTTCATCAGGTTCATTTATTCGCCCGCCTTTCTTTCTTTCCGTCAGAAAATTCCCTTTGATCTTCGGCTTTTCCCCTTTCGACTGTGTGATGTGAGTTTTCGGCAGAGTCCTGGAATGGCATGGCATGGCATGGCATCCAGTCACACAACACAAATTTTCTCCAATTCCTCCAACTCACTCACTCACTTCGGTTTTGTTCACTCACAGTTCCGTCCTGCTTATCTTAGGAATAGGAAAAGTGCTCCTACTTACGTGCCTTACTTAACTATGTACAGACTTTCCCTCCTTTCTCTTGTGTCTTTCTCCTTTGCTCCTTTATAGCTAAACGTATTAGTTCCCCCGCTCGCTCACTTACTCACTCACACACAATCACACACAATGTAACAGCTACGTCTACAGTCGGAAACCAAACCAAACCACAAGCCTTGATTTTTCCTCTGACATGACTTCCAACTAACAACCAAAGTCCTAAGCTCTAGGCTCAGCTTTCTTTTTTCTCTCCCGACATACAAAATACAAATAGTACAAAACACAGCACATACCTCATCATATTAGCGCTTATATATAAATACAATGCAAGAAGAAGAAGGAGAAGGATACCTTTAGGTAAAAGAAAGACTCTTAGGCTAAAAGAGTAACGTTACAACTTGTCTTTCATTTTACTCATATCGCCCTTTCCTCCCCATCAGACTTTATGCTCATGCTTTTATAAAACGAAGTTTATGACTTCGGGCCACGATTCAAATGCACAGCACAAAATAATAGGAAAGGAATACATCTATTACTTACTACAACTTCCTCATGTTCCTCTTCTTTAAGGCAACTTTTATTATTATGCGATAACGCATGCTACACTACTACTAAAATATTACAATGCACAATAGCAGTAATATATTATTGCATATATATATCCCAATAGAAATACAATGCCCTTGCTCTCTTTCCTTTCCCCCGCTCCTTTTTCTATTATTACATTACATTACGATACATTAGCCAAGTCGTGTGATGTTATCCATACGTCTCACGTTACTCACATATCACCCAACAGCCTTTCCCTCGCCTTTACTTACGTAGCTATGCTCAATACTTTGTTTCATTCCCTACTGTTTAGTGTTTAGGTTTGTTGCATTTCATTCTCGTTGATTGTATGCATCACGCAAAGCAAAACACAAGAATGGGAACAACACGTCTTACAGCAGTCCATAAGGTGTGCACAAGGGGGTTACTTTTTCTTCGTCCTTTTAAAATTGCGTGTTGGGTTCTCCCACTTTTGCAGCTTTAGCCTCGCCTCCACATATACACATACATTACACTAGTATAAGAAGGAGTTTTATATTCTATTCTATGCTAATACTGACAATGTATTATACTCTGCTTCGTTATAATACTCCTACAGCAGCGTAACGACTTTTACTCCACGCTTTGCAGAAAGAAACTTAAATGTATCATTTTCCTTTCCTTATTGCTTTCTCACTCAATAGAGAAATGGTGTGTCATGCTGTATTCTAAGTAAGTGTGATGTGAGCCCTTGAGTTCACTATTATGCATTCATGTTTTAAAACAGGCTCTTGAGGCTTTGCTTCCTTTTGGCATAAAACAGCTTGGGCCACACACCGGCTAGCCTGCTGCTCAACTTTATTGTGAAACCACGTAAGGATTTTATGAACATTTTATTGAAGCTTTTCGTGCATCTAGCCCAAGATTCTCTTTCTCTCTCTATATATATGCACATGCAAAATACGCTTAACTTAGTTTCACATTCTCTTTCCTTTTGCAAATATAATAGGGTGCTATTGCCCGGCATGGCCAACACATTATACAATAACACAGCCGACCGCTTAAGTACTAGGCACAACAGCCAGAGTCAGCAGATCCTTGTGGTTTCCTTTCTGGTTTCCTTTTTCTCAGCTGAATATGTGCATGCATAATGCATATTATAATGCTGCTCTTTCCCCATCATCCTACGAAGCAATGTGTGTCAAAATTAGGTGTACCAACCAGCACTAATGTCTGTAACCTTGTACACCAATCTGCTTCCAAGCCTACACTCTTAAATTATTAATGCACCGTAATGGAAGGAAGGTAATTAAAATAGGACAGCCTTCAAACATTTTACTCCTAACTTCGTGGTAAACAAAAGTCAATTACGGAGAGACAATTAATTTCTTACCTTTCGACATAAGACCACTCTTTCATTTAAACAGATACTGAGGAGAAGCACCGATGTCCAAAACAGAAACGACACTTCAATATTTATCTTCATCGTTAAGGAGTTAAGATTCCTTTGTCGCAAACTTAAATGGAAAGATGGCCGCAACGTTCTGTACAGTCCTTTCACCTATAAATTCATAAAACATTTAAAGGAAAATCATTCAATCAACAGCAAGAGCAATGCCACACTAATTACGGTGTTAGGCGAACTGGTCCCAGAACAACTGGCCCTACGGACAACTGGCACAAATGGGAGGAGCAAAGTGATAGCCTTACATAACCTAAAGAAACATAGCTCCTCCTCTTTTTAGGGACAGTTGTCCGTTGGGCCAGTTCGCCGGACACGACTAATTACATCTCTGAAATCATAATGAACACATTGCTCGTCTATTCCTTTTTTTACTTGCATGCTAATCAACAGTAATATTTTTCAGTCTACTAATTTAAGTATTTGGAATATATATTGCATTTATTATTATTATTACAATATTAGTATTTAGCATATTTTTACTATGTGTGCATGTAAATTGTAAAAATAGTAAATCAAATGCTCCAGTTTCCTGTATGACTATTTATTACAAGTACCTACGGTAATAGCAGGGCAGATTGTACGCAATTCATTTAGTCACTGCATGAGAACGTATCTGAGCAATAATAGTTACATAACTACTTGTTTCATTTTATTCGGAATGTAAGCACAATTTCAATCTCTTGATATTCACAGGAAAATAACTGAGCCACAACAGGCAGGAATAGAGCTACGGAATATAGAGTATTTACTTGGAAGCAAAACTACAGTTATAATAGCTGACGGAACTGACTGAATACAAAATGGAGCAGCTTTCCTTTCGTAAGATATGTACACGATTTCGGAAAAGACAAGCGAGGCAAAGAAGAAAGTCTGAAGTTAACGGAACAAATAGAAGAAAATGTAGATTAGATTGAGAAGAGCCATAAGTTAACCTAAGCTAAGACATTTCTTTCAGCAATTCTGAACAGAGTAAATGGGGAAGAGGAGTGAGTGAGTGAAGAAGTCATTTGAACTCGAAAAAATTCACATTTTAACAAGTTTCTCGTCGTTACTTTCACGTTACAGTTACATGTTGGAATTGGATTTGAACTTCCGTTCGTATTCCTTAAGACACTCCATTCCACTTTCCGTTTCTCCTACAACTAAACGCTCAACTCTAGTAAAACGCATCCAGAGACAGAGAGAGATAGCAAAAGTGAAAGTCACTGGAAGAAAAATATCTTTTTTCCTCTTCCTCTCAACTAGTCTCGGCATTAGTTACTACACATGCTATTACAGTTCTGCTACTAAAATCCCACACCACAGACTTAAGTCCAAAGCTATATATGCGCAATCTGATACAATAGTTATTTAGAAGGACTAAGAAGTGTGGAAAAATCTATGTAAATGACTATCTGTGTGTACTTTGTAGTAATGCAGCGTAAAAATAGAGAAATGAGAAGAAAGGGTAGCTATTCTATGTTAATGCACAGTTTGTAAATGTGGTTCAACTAACGAAAACTTGTTATATATATCTCTACTAAAACTGCTACAACTGAACTGTGTAACGTGAATAGGGAAAGCATAGTGAAGAAAGAAGTTACAACAAGGGCTACTATTAAAAACAAAAGGAAAGTAAAGTCTAGTATAATAATGCATACATACATAGTTGAGTAAGCGTTGTACGTGTGTACGTACTGCATATTACTTATCAGAAGAGACAGAAGGAAAGTTAACTAACTTAAGAAGAAGGAATAAGGATGGGGAAAACGAGAGAAAAACTTTCCAGTTGAATTGGCAATTTGTGGGACGCAACGCGGCGTAAACATCGTTGGTTTTGATGGCTAGTTTCTGGCTCTGCTAATCGCTAATTCAGACTCAGTCGTGTGGAAAACTAATTTCGCTCATCACAACCGCACTCACAATCTCTCCTTATCATTCATCATACGTAATAAAGACTACAAGTCAAGATATGCATTTATGTAGAGAGAGTGAGAGAGAGAGAGAGAGAGGCTTGGCACTCTTGGTGGCTCGCAATGTGCAATGGCATTCCTTGCACAGATTTAAATTTACATTCAATTCACATTTGCACAGAAATAGTCGACCTATGACTCTCTACTAAACAACCAAGCCAAGCAGAAGGACTACCGGCATAAAATAAAGCTCATGGATAACTTCCCATTACTTTTGCTAATTCCTACACTGAATTACAGAGAGGAAAATCCGGAGCAAGTGCATAAGGAGTGAGGAAATAACGCAAAGCCGAGTTTTCTAGCCCAGCTTTATTTGACTGACGGATTGTGAGAGAGTTGACTTAAGCAGAGAAGCTCAAGTCACTTATAATAGCAATATTATTGCAAATGATGGCTATAAACTTGGAGTGAATGCTTGTCAGCGTGTGTTATCAAGAGAAATAAATACTTCACTCTAAACTTTACATGAACAACAAGCTTTTCCTACAAACAAAATTACTTTCCCTACTTCCTCCTCTCCTTTTACTTATGTCTAGATCCAGGGATACTCTTCGCAGCCCTTTTGGTCCCACTAATTTTAGCCTACATACATACCAGCAGCATTCTGCATTTCCATGTCATATTGCAAATGAGCTTATACTCCACTCGAGCGTAGCTCCAATATTACTCAACAATTCCTACACATTATAAACTTTCATTGTCCAATTAATGTCTTCATATTAATTTAGCATGTCGCAGCAACACAGTACCTACATAATACTCTGATTATTCTGATTATGTTATAATGACCAACTCGGATGAAAATAGAACAAACACAACTCAATGAATGTTTAACAAATGAGCAGTTTAAGATTAACAGCGAAAATATTATTACTGAAAGCTATAATTCCATTATATAATAATATTTATTTTTGGAATTTTAGCATTAAATACAAAGAAAAGTTAGGTCATATAACCAAATACACAATACACTACTATTTGCAAAAAAGGACATAGAAAATTCACCCTCAGTTTGAGGGTGTTAATGTCATTTTCCTAATAGGCTCAAGGAGTTAAATAATTGTAAACCGGATTGTGTTGCGTTTGAAAGAAATAAATTAGAGTTACTTACCAAGAGACAGAAGAAAAGAAACTGTCACTAGCGATTTTATTCTTTGGTGGTTATTTCGCTATGGAATGAAAAATGATATAAGTAGCAGTGGAGATGTTAGAAGAGTGAAAAGCAATATTTAGCATGAGAGAGGCTGATCGAGATTTTCCCAGAGTAGCTGTAGAGTAGCAGGCAGAGGCAAGAAAGTGCATTTAAGTGAAAATGAGTCTCATTTCCATCTCGTAAAGAACAATGCAGAATGTAATGTAGTTAAAGTGGAGGCCAAGTCTGTTCGTTTCCGATCTTATGGATTTGAGTGTAAGAGAGTCGACTGGAAGTGGAAATAATAAGTGGCAGTTGCAACGGAACGGGAGCGAGGACGAGTTTCCGAAATAATAATTATTTATGGGTTTATTATGAGTGTCTTGTCTAGTCTAGTTTCGTATGTCCTTTTCTTGAGACATGGAGAGTAGCCAGAAGGGAAATCCAATTCTTGGGAGCAGTTTGTAATGCAGTGCAATATGATGTAATGTATTATGTTAACACAAAGGAAGGACAAGACAAGACAACTGTACTACAGAGAGAGGCACGGCACACGACACGTAAGTAATATCCGACTGAACTGTAATTTTCCAGAGAGAGAGAGAGAGAGAAGAAGGAAAAATAATTTCACTAATGTCCCTTTGTGTCTGGTGGCACAAATTGTGTGCAAATATTATTATTAATATTTGCTAACTGGAACTCTACAGTTTATTGCGTACATTATAATTGGCGGTGGAAAATGAAAATTCCTTTTTTGACGCGCGCCGTGAGTACTGGCTCAATTATTTTCCAAGAGTATAATATTTATTTTGGCGCGGAGAATGTCTCTTTGTATTGCAGTAGCAATGATTTTCTCTCGCTGTTTTATTCCGTCTATTCAGGGGCAGTATTTCGTAACAACGTTAAGTAAACTGTGAGAGAGGGAAGTAAAACGGGGAGGTCCACTAGTATATTTATCGTTTATTTTGTTTCCTCAGTTGTATGCACTAGTATTTATCTATCGAATGTTTTCATGAACGTTTTCTCTTTGTTCAACTCACCGGATAATTCAGGTCGGAATGAGTTCACGAGGGAAAGGAAAGCAAGACTGAGCTCTTGACGTTCAGACACACAGAAGAAAACAAAATCGCCGAGCTTCTTCTCTCTCCGTTTCTCTATCCTTCCTTTTATTCATCCAGCCGTTCTTTCCCTCGTTCCAGAGCCAAAGAGAGTGAGGAGCTAGTCTGCTGGAAGTCTAACGTTAACCCAAACCTAACCTTCCTTTCGTGAAATTCTAATGCAACGTAGGCACAAGAACATACACAGAGGCGGAAATCGGCTCACTCACTCACTCGACTCGACTACTATTTGGCCATAGCCAAAGCTCCATGCTAACTTGGTAAGTAACATAATCGTATGCTACTCCTGATAATATTCTCTATCTGAATGTTGTAGGAAAAGGAACCTAACACACTAAACTCATATAATATGTAGTAACTTGGACAAGATAACATGCAGGATAGTTTAGCACAACTCTCTGCCTGTACTTTCAATCCTTTCGCAACTATATGGCGAATGTGAAAAGAGCTCAAGCTGAAGAGAACGTTAATAGGGCCCTATATAGTTATACTTTTCTGTTGTCTGTAGGTGGAAATACTGGAGAAGAGAGACACAGAGAGAGAGAGAGGAGCAAAAGGCAGTGAAAAGGAACGCATAATATGCCCCAAAATTTACACTTTGTTTTGCATGAGGAATGTGACGGTGACTGAGTTTCTATACTTTAACTTCAGTTCCCTTACTCACTTCACTTGACTTCCCTGTTTTTTTCCATGCCTTCAGTTGATTTCTGCTAGGCTTTTTACGTGGACGAACTGCCCTTTCCTCTTCCCTTATGATTTCACTTTTTCACCCTGTTCCACTCCGATAAAAGTAAACAACCGACAAGTTATGACCAAAAGCAAACCGTAGTAAATATTACTACTTTGCCCTCTACACTTCCTTCCTCTCTTCAACAATATATATATTATATCTATATATATAAAATGGAATCACAGGAGCTAGCTAGAGATGCGAAATGTAAATACACACATACATACTCCTAGTAACTCTGTATTACGACTATTTTATAGGAGTGACTTTTTGACTTTACGGTCAACATGTGTGTACATGGGTAATATTTTCATATATTATTTAGGAGGAGTAGTAGTATGTGCATATCGATGTTTGTATAGGTATTCTAGTTTTTGGTGTATAGTTTGTAATGGTAGAATAATAAGGAATTTCTGCTTTCTGCTACATAGTAAATTTTGTCCAAGTCAAATTTTATTCCGCAATTCCCTTTCGCTATAAACAAGAGAGAGAAAGGGAACTGAAAATCCATCAAGTTTTCATGAGGTGCGTGAATAAAATCATTTGAGTCGTTTCCTTTCAAGTTTATTAGTCTGACAGGGAGACGGGTGGGTGGTAGACATTATAATGGCAATGCTCTCCTGCAATGCTTTTATGTTGGCTTGGCTTCTTTTTGATTTCCACCTTGAATAATTAACAGGACATTAAGCATCTTGGAGTAAATTACTACTAGCATCGATTACACATTAACAACCAAGAGTTTGGTAAATGAAACAGTCCCTAGATATTTGCTGTGAGGAAATGGGTGGGAAGCTATAGACACTTATCCAGGAAATAGCTAAGTGTAAGGGTATTTCCCGCATTGAATTTACTATTGTTTTACAACAGTTCTCTCTACGTTTGGGTATTACTGGAAAAAGGTAATATACCTGAGTAGGAAGTTTTGCAACGTGGGTCGGCAACATAATTTCCTTAACAAGGAAAGGAGAATACTTGGATAATCACTGTCGTTTTCTGCTGACTTCGTTCTCGTCGTTTTCATTTTGTTGTTTATTTTTATTGCCAGAGGAATTCCTCATCGAGTCCCTTTTTCCACGATCCACTTCCCTGTTGACTTTCGCTCTGCTACGTGCGGGTAGGATCTCCTCAAATTCTCCAGCACTATCGACATGGTTAACTTTAGTGTTCTCATTTCCATAAAGTTTCTTATCCTTTTGCGTCTCGTTTTGTTGCAGTTGGAGAAACTGTGCCAAAGAGTGTGGAGGGCTTTGCTCTCCATGAATATTCCTATTAATAGCCGCAGCATGATGCTCAATCCCAACTCTCTCTCTGGCCACTTTCAAAATCCTCTCGTAAACTTCGGGGTAGCCTTGAACACAATTCCTAAAGTCATCACGACTCAGCCGGTAAGTTTCACAACGAGTTTTCGCCACTACAGTCGCCATTCGTCTCTCATCTGTAACTAGAGAAATCTCTCCGAAGAAATTCCCATCTTGAATCTCTCCGACGATTTTCCCAGTGGATGTCAAAACTTGTAAGGTTCCTAGTTGAACGAAATACATGCAATTTCCCTCTCGTCCGTATGTTACGACTAAATCTCCAGGAACGTAAACTTCATAGTCGAGTCTCTTAATAATGTCTTTAATAATATTCCCAGGTACATCTTCAAACATGGGTACTTTGTCGACGAGGTGACGACAATTAAATACTTTGATTTCAGTTCGTAAATTATCTGATAAAGTCTGGAGAAGAAGACTCTCGGGAAAGTAATGCCCACAAAACTTGCTATCATAGTAGGCGTATATCCTCTCTCGAAGATTTTCCGGAACTTTTCTAAAGCGAAAATACTCTTCGAGCGAAACCATCATCTTGTTATAAACTTGCTCAGCTCTGTGTAAAGAGCTATCGTACACTGTAAATAACACGATGGCAAATCCATACAAAGTTAGTCCAACTATGGAACTAATAATTGTACAAAACATTTCTTCAACTGCTCCTGAAGAAATATCACCGTGGCTCACCAAGAAAGTAGTTGACACTGATCGAAGCAAACAACTCAAATACTGAAAACTTTTCGTCTCATTCCAAAGGGAATATTGGCTAACCCAGCTGTCATTTTTTGGTTGTTCATATTGAGAGTTGACTAAATGAGGTAGGAGCCAATGAAAACAAGCAAACCAATGAATGACTAGGAAGAACAGGATGAACAGCTTTCCCAATCGGATCCTCAACTCTTTTAATTGGAGCCACTTTAGGAATTTGTTCAGCAACGAATTTAGCGTCACGACGCGAACTATTTTCATGATCCCTAATATTCGCAACCAGGTTAGATTCCCCTCTATCCCACAAAACTCATAGTAGTAAAAAAGTAAGACGTCTGCAGGGAGTCGGCTCAAAACATCGAAGAAAAACCAAGAGCACATATACTTTCTTGCAATAACTGTTGGCTCCAGGATAACAAAGTTGCTCGACTTCCCTTCATATCCGGTAATGAATGTCAAGAAAATGTCAAACAGAAGGATGAGACTCGTTACACTACTGACAGTAACATCCGAGCTACTCTTGTACTCTTCGCTGAAAAAGGAAATCCGAAATGGTTCGTACATCAGACTCCACATCAAAACTCCTATAAGAATTACCGTCCAACACCAACAAAAATCACTCAACGGGTAAATTATCAAAGGGAAACTGGAGAGGTGCCTGTATCTTTCCAAGTATAAACCCAGAAATCCGCGCACCGTTCCACGCTGCACTAAAGGCCACTTTGAAAGGATGAACAGGGAGCGAATGGCTTTGTAAATTGGCGAGTGAAACCACATTGTCTCCTCGTAATCGGCTGGGATCCCACTTGGGGGATGACGCTCCATAAACTTACCAGAATCCGCTCCCTCTTCCGAGCATAGCAAATGTTCCTTTGATTCTAAGATATTCCAATCATGAAATAATGCCCTTACTTCTCATCCTCACAAATTAATTCAATTCTATAATAATTTTCAACTGTATCTACCAACCTGCTTCATCTTCCAAAAGTTTATCATCATCCACTAGTATATTAAATGAGCTTCTTTTTCCTTCTCCTTTAAAATTCGAGACATCGATCGCTTCTATTCTACTAACTTCGTCAGAGCTTAAAGATTCCAATAAATGATACATTTTCATAATATCAGATGGCGATTCCATTATTTTTCGGTTTTAAATATATACCCTAGGTGCGAAAAACCAATAACTCATTAGCAGAGGTAGGATATTTATAAAAAAAAATATGTCTTCAGAGTATCACTAGGCGTCTGAGATTTTGGATATAGCCGTTTCATGCATACAGTATAACATCTATGAAAAATTTTGTTAAATGTTTTTAAATA
>JAAAYG020019198.1:0-19333 GCA_009936455.2 Tomocerus minor
TTGTGGCAGTTAGCCGTGGTGGCAGTTAGCCTGGTGGCAGTTAGCCGTAGTGGCAGTTAGCCTGGTGGCAGTTAGCCGTGGAGGCAGTTAGCCTGGTGGCAGTTAGCCTGAAACCCTTTCCAGTTCTTCCAGTTGCCACGAACTGAAGTTCGTTCGGCTGCGGCGGCGATTGTTCTTCAAGTTCTTGTCCGACAACGGACACCGCCTTGACTGGAACTCTTCGTCTCTGCAGTTACAAATACAAAATAAAAACGGCTGTAAATAAGTAGCGGTGATTGATTTACGGTGAAATACACGTGATAAAGGTGGGGCTGTAGATGTGTGTTTTTCCACTTCAACTTCTCATATAAAACTGGGACAGTTTTAGGTCAATCAGGTCATATGCGCATGAAAAAGAAAGATTAGGTATCCACGCAGGCCAAAAGGCGGCCTTTTGTTCAACCAAGAAATGGCTGAAAAACATTTTTTTCAAAAATAAATCTAGAAATTTTGGGCGCCAACACTTTGACAGCAATTTTTTCGATAATAAAAAGGAATTTTATAAAAGTTGGACCCTTCTGGCCAAGATAAACCTGTTAAGAATGTCTGGCCAAAAAATCAATCAATTTGGTCAGTCCGTTTTCCAAAATCGATTGAGAAACTGCCGAAATATAATACTTACTTTTGTATATTTATTACTTTGTTTCTTTCAAGAGGTTGGGTAAGACTGTAAGACTACGAGCGTGACTCAATTCCACCTTTTCTCACTCACATAATGGAAAAGATATTTCGTTTTAGTAGTTTGCGATTTGTTTCATTTCTGATTTGACTGTGAAGCACGATGATGGATTCTAATCCTGCCTGAAATGGTCGTCTGAAACGGTGTGCAAAAGATGGCGTGTGACGCATAGAAAACAGTGAACGATGTATCATGAAACACTCATGAAATACTAAAACTAAGGAAGAAGAATATTAACAACATTTCTTATTCTTAAATAAACTAAAATTTCATATAGTAGGGAAGACTTGCACTATCATGTCACGTTATTGACTAAATCCCAAGGGATTTTTGAAAATAACGACAGTTAACTGCAGTTTCATAAATCTACTCTTGCCGTCTGGACATATTGTATATACTTGGTTTAGCGTCTATCTAAATTCCCATTATTTCCCATCCGAAATATTACATAGCAAAATGTGAATTAATCTTAGGCATAAGTCATAAATAAGGGGCCTGGATTTAACATAACATAGGCAAGAGCCACCGAGCATTGACTATATTATTCTGGGACTTCTATCTTTTTTGAAGTCCAAACGTCAAAAACTTGGGGTTAAAGTATTTGCAGTAGTATCCAAAATGTGGGTCAGGAAGTTCTACTTGTGTGGGAAAGTTTTTCATTGTGGGCCACCCACATTAGCTAAAAAATGAACCTTTTAACTTTTAAAAAGTATCTATTTATTTAACAAGCAAGCAGCAGGAATTTTGTTTATGTTTGCATTTTAGTTAATTGTACGCTTGTAAACCATAAAAAATCGGTTCATGTGACAGTTTGATATTTTTGCAACTCTGTACTCTACCTTTTTTCAAAATTGCAGTCCAATTTTTCAGATTTTGCATTCTTACGCGAAAAATTTATCGCATATTAAAGTTTCCTTTTTCAACCCGGTTACTTTGCCTTAAGGAGCCACTCCTTGATGTCTCACAATGTTCTTATATCTTCATATTATAGTCGCTCTTAAAATATCATGCAAAGTCGCCTTGCTGTCATCCATGATTGATCCAGTCAAAAAGTCTGAAACACGATGAAAAGTTCCGTGAGTTCTTATTCACTCGTCTGACGCATTGCTTTAGATTTCATTGAAACTCCTATCAACTACTTTTAAATTATTTTTGCAGCATCCCTAAATACAATCTAACAAGATTAAAAGCAATTCAGGGATTAGTCGTTGGATGAGACTGTGGAAGGGAACGTTTGTATACTTATATTCCTTTTATTATTGAATTGCAGCGGAAATTGACTTCTTGTTTCGCGTGTACTTCCCTGCCCCGTCGTCCATTTTCTCCCGGCACTTTGTTACATTTTTCATATTCTTTTCCCTCTTAAATACTTTGTCCGTTGCCAGTTGAGCCTTGCTTGTTATGCGTATAGACGTTCTCCATTAAGAGGGACAATAAATAAGAGACATTGTGTTCTGTACAAATAAAATGGAATAAATGAAATATTTTTAAAACACGTTTCATCTGAAGCCGTAAAAGAGGAGCTGCCCGAAAGTCCCTAACCCGTAAAGCGATGTATTTAGTCAAGACCCAGAGGAAGGCATAGTTTATCCATATGAAAAATTATAGGAAAATGATTTCATCTGTCCGGGGCACTATACTATAAATATAGTACATACGTAACTTATAATGTAATATATCAGTTATTGTATAATAATAATAATTTATTATTTATTTTTTATTATCTGCTTTAACAAATATAATGCAATATTGAATATTGATGTAGGTACGGTAGAGATTGTAGAGGAGGACGATGCGTATTTTACTTGTTGTACAATTTGTGCATAGAGTGATATGAACAGGTTGTCGTAGGTGTGGCAACAATGATAATAAAATAGGGGCGTTTACGTGGTTGGGAGGATCACTTTTGGTTTTGAAATACAGACATCTTTATTATTAGATCTTTATTATGAACGGTCATCATGTTGGTGAGAATATAAGTTATTTATAGTATGATTAGTTTATATGGTCACATTTAGGGGCTCAGAAGTGGAACAAGACAAGTTTGCGACTGGACAAGAAGTCAGACACACGTCGGTTTGTCCTGACTGCTCTCAGTTTTCCTTTGGATGGTGCTCAAAGGGTAGTCGGTGATTTCGTGAGCGGCCTCATCCGTCCGACTGCCTGGACAGCAACAGGAACAAGTACAGCTCTTTGGCCACAGATAGTAAAATATCCCTCTTCTCCCGCAGCCCATCTTATTGGCCGTGAAGCTCAAGAAACCAGAAGCAGCGCCCGTTTCATTCGTCGACGGCGGCTCCGAAGGTCGCTGTCGTCTCGTGTAGCGGCAGAGCAAAATTGTGAGGAGCACTACGTAAACGGCCAGCACCACCGCCACGTATATCCCTGCAAACAAACAACCAAACCCAAAATCATCACTTTTTGCCCATCTCTCTATTTGCCATGTATCTATAATATCTCTTTAATTCATTGTGCATATGTCTCCTCATCACACACTCATGAAAGGTCCAAAAATGAATAGACAATAAAAATGAGGGCAATAAATAAATAGACAAACGACAAAAAATGAAGGAGAAACTGTTGAAGGAGTCGAGGTTACTAGAAGAAACAGAAAGTGCTATGCAATAACAGTACGGGCTTGTAAGACATTTTTGGATAATAATTTATTCTGACACAAAGTTTCTAAGCTCCTTTTTAGAAAGATTTTTCGTTAAGGTGGCCCTGAGATTCTTCATAACGCAGGCACCTGGCGATGTTTCGTACTTTTCTTTATACTTTTATTTACCTGACTGAATGAACGACCTGAATTTACCCGGAAAAGGTTATGAGGTGCCTAGGGGCGACTTTGGCGAGTTCTCCCTTGTTAGTTGTGTTTGTAGAGTGAGGAATGTTCCACGCTGAGGAGAGCTCCTCACTCCATGGCGTATTTACCAAGAGCCACTACCTAATTATCTACGTTATACTTCAAAATTGTTTAAAATGTTTGCTACTGGGGATGAATTAAAATAGCCCGCTTACATTGCGGAGAACGCTCAGTTGAAAACAGTATAAAAATAATGGAGTGTAAAATGTAAGGTATATTGCCTTCTTCCAAGTAGTAAAGTTGTTTACCGCATGTTCATTACAAAACCCAGGCATCCTTAAGATACCCCTCTGCGGACTTAATTAGCACCAGACAGCAACGTAACGTTTTCCCATGGTGAAAGGGAAGGACTGTAAAGAGGGAATCACTCATAAAAGGATTTACTCCCAAAGATAGAAGGACTCCAAAGATAGATTTTACTCCTTCGACGGAATTTATTCCAAAAGCGGGAAGCACTCATTAAGTGGAATTATTCCTAATAGCATCAACTCTCATGACATTGCATTCACTACTGCAGTGCACTCCTGTAAATAAAGAACATCTGAATTGCATTGTTATACAGGAGTGCACTGCAGTAGTGAATGCAATGTTATGAGAGTTGATGCTATAAGGAATAATTCCACCTTAGGGGTGCTTCCTGCTTTTGAAGTAAGTTCCGTCGTAGGAGTAAAATCTGTTTTTGGAGTCCGTCCCTCCTTAGGAGTAAATCCTTTTAGGAGGGATTCCCTCTTTAGAGTCCTTCCATGTATTCCCCGTTCTTAATGAGTGGATTGAATTAGGCTATGGAATGAAGATAATGAAAATAATGAAGTACGTGTTATTATTAAAGTTATTCTTGTACATGGGACTCTTATGTTGAGCTATGCTAGTCAAGGTCATCAGCAACCTACAAATTAATGGGTTCTACAAACTTCACGTTCTGTTTGCTTTCAATTAAACCATTATCTTTTTTTATTCTCTGATACAACTCATTATCCGCAGTCGCCGTCTGTTATGCAGCAGCGTTGTCACTTTTCTTGAAAGTTATTACTGTGTGTTCAGGAAAAGCTAACCAATTAAGCATGATTGACGTCGGTTAAATGACTGCCGACCGGTGTGGACTAAATTGATTTTTACACACTGGTACATTATTATTATTATTACACTACTTAGATATCTTATTAGGACATTCCTATTTATAAGGCTGTAATATTGAAGATGGTGATGGTGATGTGCTATCTGCTACTTATCTACTTATCTTATTTATCTTTTTGCTATTCATTCGCATTAAGTAGTTACTTTATGAGCCTGTCTGTCTGTTTGTTACCACGATAGTTCACCATAACTGGTTGAAATACATCACCCTATTCTTTTTACAAGTATTCCTGGAGTCCCAGAAGGATAGGTCTTTGGAAAATGTGGTTAATCGAATGGCCTTTTAACCTGTTACAGCGTTACCAATCAGGAATAATTCGGTTGAGAAGGTTGGATGAGAACCCAGAGAACCCCTCTAGGTCGGAGTGATGTCATGAAACATTGCCAGGAAACCAGACTAGGTCTGAGTGATTTCTTGAAACAGAACAAACAATCTCACAATTCCCACGGAACCAAAGTGTATCAAATATATTGTTTTTAGAAAGAAATTGATTTAGCCTTCTCGGTGTAAATTCATCAATTTCTTTCTAAAAATCCCACAGTGTACAAGAAAAAAGTAGTTTCTTTAATCAAATGTTTTTAGCTCGCCCAAAGAGATCTAATGGAATCACACATTCTGTCCGTACGTCCGCCCGTTAGCACGATAACTCTCGAACGCAATGACGGAGGTTGACCAAATTATGCATAAACATTGCACATAGGCCCGTGACGTAACCTATTCAAAATGGGCTCAATCGGTCCACATTTTACTGAGATACGCGCGCTCACTTTTTGCTAATTTTAATAGTCAATGTACAAAAAGGTACATCAAAATATCTATTGTGCTTCTAATAAATTGTTTGATAGGTAGTATAAAAATATTGATACCGCCTCAACTAAGTATTGAATTTAATAGTGAAATCAGTTATTATGGAAATCTTACCGCTTCTATGCATCCACAATTTCCTGTACTATAAAAAGAAAAACAGTGCTTCTACTATTCAGGTACCTTATAACATAATTCATATTGCTTCTATTAAATGCTAAATATTTTGGTGGCCTGAAATATTGATTACTGCTTCAATTAGATATAAATTAATAGCACATTATTCTTTGATACTGCTTATATCTAACATTTAATTTAATAGTGAAATCAGTATATATGGAAAACTTACTGCTTCTTTGCATTCGTAATTTTCTTGCAATATTAAAATAAAAACATTGCTTCTACCATTCAATTACTATGCATATTGTACTGCTTCTATCAAATGTGAACTACAGTTTATAGTTTAAAGTATTAGAAACCGCTTCTATCAAATGTGAATTAGGATATATAGTTTAAAATATTAGAAACTGCTTTTGGTATATAGGTACTATAAAAAATTTAATACCACACCGTTAATCATTAAGGCAATCTTCTGCGTTGATTTTCCGAAAAGCTGTGTAAACGGTAGCCTTACTAGGGCGAGCTTTCTGTTACGGCTTGCCGTTAGTTTTTATTGTTGCAAATCAATTTTATGTATTACCGCTACTTATTTACAGCCGTTTATACAATGGTAGATTTCATTAGCGGAGCAACGTATGTCTATCAGCATGCATTTTATTATTATTTTATCTTGTCTGTACTATCGGCTTCTCTATGCATTAATTTGCATTGCAGAGAAAAGGAATCGCTATTGTACCATACCTGAGATTTAATTCCAACAGGCGGAACGCAGCTCAATTTTTTCATTCTTCACTTACCACAGTCAATTTATCTTTGAAGGATCCCCTCAACTTTTGTTCGCTCAGTTATAATATAAGCTAAAATAAGTTGGAGCTGGGCTGCTATTTCTGCACGCATATATTTGCAGGTTATTTCTGCTAGAAGGTAACGTAATATCAACAATTGCCCATTGAAAAATAAATAATATTTAGCAGAATTTTTTAATTATTAGGTTAGTATTTCCTAAAGAAAGTACTTCCGCATTTGTTTGTATTTATAATGGTATGAGTTCTGTGCCCTCTTCGAGCCAGGGTTTATATTAACTATCTTGTCTCCTATTAATAACACAGGAAGAACAAACTGCTTCAAAAGAGAATACAAACGTGACTAATATAATGTATGATATTAGTGGACGTTGTTCAAAGAGATCTTTTAGAGAATTGAGGAAGGAAAACACTGAATTACGTCTAACCTGAGGCGTTAATTGCATATGCTTTCAGAAAATACGAACGCAAAGAAACCCAGCAAGCCTAAATATTACGATTAAAGTTTATTTTTGAGGAAATCTTGTTGTTAAAGCTATTACACTGTTGATTATATTCTTGAAAAGATTTCTCTCACAAAAGGGTGCTTAACTTTAATTTTTCGTCACATTATTTGGAAATTATAAGATCCAACACATATTACCTATCTTACTCAGATACTCAGACAGTAAAGCGTGTAAGCGCATATAGTTATGAGGATGAATAAAATACCAGTCTTTGTGCAGGAAATAAAAAAATTTTCTGAAAATATTTATTATGCGACTACAAAATATCTGAAAATGTGAACATTAATTCTGTTCTATTGAATGACTCATTAGTGTTGACATTTTCTAAGAGTTCCATGATTCCCTGAGGGTTAGCTGTTGGGATAAGCTACGTTTTTACAAAAAGGCATCTATGGCTTCCCTTACAAAATTTTTCTCAACAACTCAAAACTTACTACCAAGTTTATCCATGGGATGGGATTCAGAACTATATAAATCTCCTCAAAAGTTTTTTCTTAGAAAATTTGTGAACAAGAAAAGAATTAGTGGGGAAAAGAGATTTCAAAGGACTCCAGGTGTCCTGTTACGGGAAGTTTAGTTCTTGTTCTTAGTTTTGAGAGGACTTTCTACGGTGTCCGTTATGGCTCCCTGCTCCATCACAAAAATTTTTGCTTAGGAGTTTGGGCGATTGTGTGGCGATTAATTAGCGACGTGGGTGGTAAAATAGAGTTGTAAATATTTTGCAGGGACATGGCAAATCAGACGGTGAAGTACAACGGAGGCTGCCACTGTGGGGCGATCAAATTTGAAGTTTATGCCCCGGAAGAGTTGACGGTGACGGACTGCAACTGCTCTGTGTGCTACAAGAAGCAAAATCGTCATTTCATCGTCCCCTCTTCTTCTTTCAAGTTGTTGGAGGGCGAGGCGGCTCTGACGACCTACACATTTAACACTGGCAAAGCTCAGCACAAATTCTGCTCCAAATGTGGAGTTCAGAGTTTTTACAATCCTCGCTCTAACCCGAATGCCGTGGCCGTGATGCCTCATTGCCTAGACAGTCCTCGGCCAAAATCCGTTACTATTAATCCCTTCGATGGCCAAAATTGGGAAAAGGCGATGGAGCGAACTCCAGACTTTCCAGAACGACAACCCGAAAGCAAATAAATGACTCGGAGCAAGAAATAGCAATCTCCAGTAAATTCAATTGATAGGATGCCGAATTACCTCAGAAATACATCCACCCATTCCACTGGCATGTTATGTAGTACATTTAGAGTTAAATATTGGCAATTAAGCATGTCAGCTAAAGATTTAATGCGGTAATAAATGTGATTTGGCTAATTACAAACTGTTGAACGGTATTATATGCATGGATTATTCTTGTACGGTAATAGTTATTCTTGTACGGCATCTTTTGACATAATCCATACATACAAATACAAACAAGTAACAAGTTTTAAGTCTTTTAATTACTGCTTTAGAAATCGAAAACGGAAAAATAAATTTTACAAGTCTACATGAAGAGAAAGAGATTCTATAAAGTTAGAGAAATAGTTTGTATCTTACTGGACATATTTATTTAGAATGGAGTTGTCTCAAATGTAAGTTAGAAATAGCCACTGAATGGTGCTGCTAATGGTCAGTACTGAGTATAGCTAGCAATAAATGACATACTACCACTAATAATATCACCTCAATTTTTGGGATTTACTGTGAATTATAGTGCATCTTGCTCAATTACGAAAAGCTACCTTTTATTTGCAATTCACCATATATATTTTTCTGTTAAGTAATAAAGCAATAATGTATTAAGACATTATGAACACATAATATACTGAACATTAAACGAAGCAAGAAATATTGGAACTAGTTTTAGGCATACCTGCATTTGCTCGTCCAGCTCTGTGCATAGCCAATAACTTTGCTTTTTGGTCGTTCGGCATGGGTTTCCTGTAAGTAAAAGTCCCAGAAGCAGGAATTCCGTAGGCCACCGTCCCATTTCCGTAGCCCATGTTCCTTTCTCCTGCAGTTACTTCTTGTAGTTCTTCCGTGATTCCTCCCACGCCCTATCCCTCCGTCCTTCCTTCTTCCAATTTTCCCAATCAGTCGCGAGGATGAAATAAGGAACTTTCAAACCACCTAATAAAAATAAATTCATTGTTACTAATTGCTAACACATCATTCCCGCGAATGCGAATTATATTATATTTATGATATACTAGATATTGTGTGTTTATAGTTTCAACTTTTGTCTTTTGTAGAAGCAAAGCAGGACAGGGTCTCCATTTATACGCAATGTAGATTTTTTTAAATTGGAACTCCGATAATAAAAAAATAATAAGAATCAAAATTTTTTGTTATTAAATTCACTTATTTAAAACATGAACTTCTTGTTGGGATATCAGGCTCCAGCATTGAGATGCTGGGAAACCCCACTATATCGAACAATTGGGGAAATTGGAATAAAAATCTGTGCATTTTATTGCAACTAAATCACATTTCGCAGGTTTTTATTCCAATCTTGGACATTTTCCAATATATTGGCCTTCCATTTCACAACATCGAAGAATTGTATGTACCCCTAAGTGGATAAATGGATTTTTATTTGATATCTGCACATTGATTTATCCGAATGTCGTGATCATTATATTTTTATTTCAAGTTTTAGATTATCCGATGTAGATAGTAGCGTACGATCCATATCGCTTAATTTAGCAATTTATTCATGATTTCTTGAATATTTATAGTCGACCTGTCTACAAAACTTAATACTGACATAAAGGGGACTGACTTCCTAGTAATCGTATGACGAACAAAGCTTTGGAAAACATAAACGTAGGGAAGTTTGAGTTGGTTGGGAGGTTTTGTTTGCAGAGTCACTGGTAGAAACTTGGAGAAGTAGGAATAATTGATCTATGGTGTTTTAACTGTTATGTTATTGAGAAACATTTGTATAGTGAAATAGTTGAGGGGCACTAAATTTTAATGGTGGCCGGGAATGGTAGTAGGAAACTGTGCCGTTATTAATAATTATCTGTCCCCGGATTAGAGGATAATGAATATTCTATTGCCTCTTAGTGATGCAGTTCCTCCCTGCTGCTCGCCCCTACTGAGAATCCCATTCGGCTACAAACATAACCATTATGATAATGCCAGAAGATTATAAACCTTGATTTGATGATTTCTCTGCCTCTGTTATTTCACTAAGTGTTTTCCTCCGGCCCCTCCACTCCCAATTTTCTAAGGATGCTAACTACAAAGAGATTTAATGGCATGATCATCGCATCAGTATGCACTCCAAGAAGCTCTTCCACTAACTGAAATCCAGGAAGCCTATTGCTTCCCTCCTTCCGCCAGCATTCTCCTCAAATTCTACATAATTGAAATGTAGGATTAGGAATAGAGAGCGCAAGGGAATCAGTGTTTCAAAATTATTCTCTACTTCCTTGCCCTGTGGACAAAACCAAAACACTCCCTTCCTCACATCTCGCAATTTCCTTAATCCGTCAGCCTGTTTTCCTGTTAGGCAAGGAGTATGTGCTTTGTGTATTTGCATGTGACGATTCCCTTGTGTTGGTGTAAACCGTGTTCAGTCCTCGTAAAGATTTGAACCTCTGTATTGGAACGTCTGATTAAATGTGGATGCCGTGCGCGTGCGCATAACCTCAGCTCTTTGCCTAACAATTATGAAATATTCCTACCTCACCTGTCCTGCACTAGAAATTAGTTCGTCACCCACTTCACCCTTTTTTACAACAAAAAGCGAATTGGCTCATTGCCCGTTGTAGCCTCATGTTATTGTCACCAATTTGCCAGGAGCGGACGAGACAAATTCTCCCACCCTGAGAGTTAGAAAACCTTTGTGCACTAGAAACTCTGACTGCCGCTTTAAATATTTAAATGAAAGTTGTACGACTGTCTTATGTGCAGCGGAGCAAGGAGGAAGTTCGCAAAGTCGCGATATTGGCATTTGAAGGCCTCCTCGCCCAGATGCCCACTATATGGGGCGATTCGAGCGAAGGTAGCTAGGAAACTATGACTTTCTATTCCTGCCAGCATAATTGCCAAAACCTGCGATAACGCGAATGCTGTGCAACTCTGAATATTGGCGGAAATAGTTTCGCAGCACAGTTTTCATGCTACTTTTGTAATAATCATGAAAACGATTACTTATCCTAATAAACTTTGTAATGTCTGACATCGAATCGAATTACATAATTGAATTACACTGAGAAATGGTACTGTATATAACTCCTATGTAACATTGATTGAATAGTGAAGATGACGATGATGATCTTTGTTGTTAGTAGTTGGTTGATGTATGGGATGACCTTAATGTGAGTGAATTCAGCTACCTATTTTCCACCCATTTGCGTCGTTTTATTGTAAGGAATTTGATCCCATGCACTTACAAATCTCATTAGTTATGATACTGACATATTTAACAATGTTGAATTCTCTTAGTTCAATTAGTTGCCTGCACCTTTGAGAAAGGACTCTTTGTTTTCTCATTAGGAGAACCTATTGTTATTTTTATGGAATAGAAACAGAGCTGTCCGTTTTCCATTAATATTAATTTCTCGTTTCCATTAATAAATACTTTGCCTATTTGAGCCACATTTGCCATCAGCAAGCCAGTGAGCTCGTAGTCGTTCTCTCGTTACTTGAGTTGTTGGGTATTCCTAAATATTCAGCATAGCGTCTTTTGTGTCGTTGAACATAATAAAGTGTCCACGTAGGACACAATGAACGGATTTTGGGATTCCGAACTTTAAATCCATTACATTTACTGCCAAAGTAATTTATAATTTTAAAACCGGACTATTCAAGATTTCATTTTTCCCTTTTATTATTACAGGGACGTTGTTCCCGTTATTATGGTCGTCCCCATTGTTATCAACCCTATCAGGCAGGGCATGAAATTGGCAGCTTTTTGGTTTTTTGCTGTATTGCATTTTTTTTATCAAAATAAGGAAAAAGGCACATTTTCACTGAATTACGTACTAATTATTGATGGCAACAGGTGCGCTCTTGGAGTGGAAACAAAAATTAGCAATAAATAAAACTTATTGACTATACGGAAATTCCAAAACATAGCAACTGGAGCCTAAAACTGTAACCCCTTGGAACATCAAAGATGGTGAAAGCCACTTCAAAAAGGCCAAAAAGTCGAAAAGGCAAAAAGCTGCTTTTCGGTTTTTTCATTCCAAAAAAGTAATCTTTTTCATGCCCTGCCACGAGGCAGATTTAGTCTTATTGTTGAAGAGCATTACACAATGCAACATTCAGTTCGTAACCAGAACGTTCTTTACCTGTTCGGCTATGGAAGACTTTCATCGCTTATTTTACAAAGTGAGTGCAGAGTGGTGGAGAAAGAATAAGAGAGATGCAGGGAAAGCAGTGATTCAAGATTCAATACGCCCTTGCAATTTGTACACTCATCGAACTCGTTTTTAGCTCTATATAGGAGCCAAGATGGATTTTGAATGCCCAAGGACTCTGCTATTTACCGATGGAGAAGATTGTGTCTTTCTCCTTGTGCCTTGTTGGCTCTTCTGTTCCGTACAAAAGAATCTGAATCCCATTAAATAGCTCCATTCTATTGCAGTCTGCTGCTACAAAGGGGGGAGACAACGAAGGAGAAACTCGTGGAATTTGAACGCAACTCTGCTCAATTAATTCCTCCTCGACTTCTTCGTCACAAACTTATCTTCATCTTGGACAGTGTGATTCGATTATCGAATACTCACAATTATTCAGCATCGTTCTCTCATATGCAGTTAATATGATTATTGCTTTCAAGCCTGTAGCTATCTATCATATGCAAAATCTAAGAACATTCCCTTCACTCTGAGAACCAAGTAATTTAATTCTGGAGCATTAGCACACACTTTTAACTGCACCCATTCTAAGCAACTTTTTGATTAGCACGGGTAAATAATTCAATTGCTAAATCAATTAGACATTTGATGCAAGTCCGACACCTAAAGCGGGAATGAGAAGGGAAGGCTCTACAAAACCATGACATAAAGACAAATTTTGTAAAATAACTTTGATAACATTCGTATCTATTTGCTCTTTTAAGGTACAGAGACCTACTTTCTAATTTGTGAGTGTTACATAGAATCAAGTTATGTTGAAGATGCCAGCTAAAAATTAAGGCGTAACGACTGATATTAAATTTAATCTACAAGAGAGACTAAAAAGTGGATTAGAAGAAAAGCAAGTGTCTTGCGTAACGTTTGCGACCCGACTGAGTACGAGAGATAAGGAGCTGAGCGTCTGCAAATTAAAAAAGGCAATACATTCCGTAGTAATTTACTACTTTGGGAGCAAATTAGAGTTTGTCCATTTTACCTGCTAGCAAAAAGAAAGGTAGATGAAAGAAAAACATTTGCTGGATCAGCCAATACTTCTCTCTTTAAAATGGAAATGAAGAGGTCCATGGCAGGCAGACGTCAAGTGAAATAAAAATCTGGCCCCTACATTTCTACGACTTCTTTTTCTAATGGCAGATTCATTCACAGACCTAAAGAGAACCAAGTTTCTTTTCTGACACAAAAAACAGAAAGCAAACAAAAAAAAGTGGAGCATAGAAAGCAAATGAAAGAGAAGGCACTAGGTGGATGCAATTGCAGTCTTTACTCCTGCTCTTAACTCAGGGAGCGAGTAGTTAGTTACTAGGCATTCCCGTCCACCATTGGCGGAGCATAAACGCAACATATGCGTATCGCCTGCGAATTCCCAAAAGCTCTTAACCACATTGAAAACTCATTTCAAACATTTTAATAGTATTTAGTGCTGATACCAAAATCAACTAACCTGACAGCTAATACAAGAAAACGTGATTAATTGCTTTTTTACTCAATGTGGGGTTACTGGTTTTTTGCTGAGTATCAGTCACAAGGGTTTTCTTCTTGATGTGGTTAGTAGGTTTTTAGCCAATATGAGTTACGGTGGTTTTTGCCAAATGAATGATGGCGTTATCAAGTCTTACTTGCACTTAGTGCTCAAAAGGGTTAAGAGCCACTGGATATTTACGGGCGATATGTGGGGGACAAACTCTTTTTTGCGAGTGTGGAGAACAGAGATCAAAAGAGGGAAATTAATGTTTTCTTCACTGGCCGTTCCCTTTTCTGGTTTCACTTGGCATTAAAGAAAATAGGGAAAGCCAAGCCAACGGAAGTCGTACTTAGCCTCCTTGCCTTAACTCAGGATTATTTCTACTTCAACGACCCCCACTCACATAGCATCGTCACATCACATCAACGATAACCTTTCCAGCATCACACATCCCTAAACCCGCAAATCATTCTACTAATTTCCCTCAAAATCTCTCACTCCCACTCACCAAAACTCAACAAATAGAACAATCTACAAAACTCACGTTTCCCCACTTTCATATTAAGGTCCTTGGCAATTTCTCACTTTCTATTTAATGAACCTTTTCACAAATACATTCTTATGCAGACTTAGGATTAGTTTAACCTCCAAATCATCCGTTATTTTCCAATTACTTTGTTTTAATACCACCTCATAATATCGGAAAACTTTCCATGTTTTTCCTTCAACTCATCGTTACGTATTTATCTAAACTTAAAATATCCCAATGCCATTTCCCCTTAGGCTCAAGGTAGCGACAGGAAGAAAAACAACGCTGTGTGTTGCAGTACGTACTCACGAATGTCACAAAGTCAATTTTTGCTACATTCGTCACGTCGTTCATTAAATAACTTAACCATGACAAAACGGATATAAGTTAGTCGTAGAAGTTGCGAATGTAAATGTAATGTAAATATTATTGCATATGTTACATTAAGATTTTGTTGGGGTGAAAGTTTGACATATCCGCATAAACTAGGTCAATTTGATACTGTGTTATGGACAGAGTGAGTGTGCTATTCATTTACCAAACCTAGTCCCCTTTAAGATCTTTCTTTTTTATGCCTAAAACATTTCCTGAAAGTTATTACAATAGTTTGTACACGATTCAGGAGTTATCATTGGCGCACATGGCAGACAGATAGATTAAGTTTTCTATAAAGTTGCTTCCTCAGCGTAATAACTAAGGACTAGAAAAGCTGCTTGAAATCGATGAGTAGAAGTAGCAATTAAATTATTTACAAAACGCAATGATGGATTATATGCCTCATGCTGCCTCTGCCCTCTGCAGCCACTGGTACACGGGTATCCTCCCAATGAAATCGAAGAATGAGTGGCGCTTCGCGCGAAAAGGATATTTTTCCCATATGTTATGGTGTCCCCCCCCCCCCCCGGAAATATTTTCTGGCTACGGCCCTGCTCCTGTAGAACATCAAAACACAAACAGTCAAAGTTTGTCCTTTCTAAGGATCTGGATATTTTGCAGACGTAAGAAGCTTTGCCAGTAGCTAGTGGCTGATTTAGAACTTTTTTCTACCTCTATTATAAGCACTAATTAATTACTGAAAAAGGGATTCGAAATTTTTGTTGTCGCTAAAACTCAACTTTCATTAACAGTTAGACCTTTAAAATATTATTCGTCACCACTTTTTATGGGAAATCTGTAGGAATTTCAACTCTTGTTCTCAAGTTACTGCGCAGCATTTCTTTAAAAAAATGTATAGGCGCATCCTTACTTGGTGGTCTACTTAAAAGGAATTGGTTAATAGACAATCTGTACACTTCATAAGATTCAAGTTTAATGTCTCCTGTTGTCCTTTTTTTATCTGCCACTTTAAAGCGATTACCGTTCGATGGGGGCAAAGGTCAGTTGGGTTTCCTTCGACTCAATTCCTTCTAATCGTGTGGCCCTTAATTATTACCATCAGAATTTGTTGCCATGTATTAATATTTCAATTAGCCAACTTCCCAATATTTGTTACAGTAATAATATTATTAGCACCGATGATGAAAGGCGATTAAAACTTTCTGACTGGACTCCTGTGGAGCAGGTTAAAACGTGTGTGAGCGTGACAGCATATATCGGGTTATGCATATCCCGACACGGAGAAATACTCTATTTGGCATTTAGCCAGCGTTTAAGGTGCATAGTTCAACATCATGAAATGCGATTGCGAACAAAGGAAACTTAATATTCTATAGAGCTGCTAAGAGTTGATCATAAAAGAACTCTGCCATTCTTAAAGGAAGCTGTGCATCAAAATGAATTGAGCCTAGACCTGCATTCTCCTTTTTACTACACTTTTAAAGGTTTTTTGCTCTACACTCGCTGGTGATAACATCTAAAAAATAGCAACACTAATTTGCAGCGATGAAGATTGATAGCTCAAACAGTATCGATCGATACTTTAAGAGTAGATACCTACGTATAGAGTTACACTGTCTCCAACTATTTGTCTATGTGAGTGACTGAAACAACCTTTCTTAATATACAAGAGATAGGAGCATTTTGGAACCAAGATAAGAAACCCAATGCAGATGCCACGTTAGGCCACTGCCCACAATGCCTCGTATAGGGCCTTGCAATTTTTGACTTTCGGATTATTTTCGTATTGCACGAGAAGCACGATCCCTTTTTTCATTTGATACTTAAATTTTCCTTTCGTCCTAAAACAAATGAAAAGACTTTGAGAAAAAAAAATCATTTTTTAATTGAAGATTTTCTACCCAATTGTGTTAGGTTTCTTATCTTTTCCTCAAAAACCATGTAGGTACAGAAATGAGGGAATTATCTTAGTCCATTTATAAGGTATCGACTGGAAATCGCATGGAAGAAATATCGCAGAATCACAGGCAGATATGCCTGTAGACGTATGTATGTAGTTATAATAGAAACATGATTATCACAAAAGTCCACAACTGTGGAATAATATATTGCGGGTGTCAAGATACAGAATAGGTTTACAAATTCGACTTCATATATAACGGCATGTATTCTCGTTTTCATAAACAGCAACAAGTTATACTGCTATAATTATCTAGTAAGGAATAGAGTGACGTATGACACGGAAATAACACGTTAACTTGGTAAAATTATAACAGTTAAGATTTGGTCACTTAAATAAATTCTTACTCAATTCGTACAATTCAATAACTTAGATCTGATCGCCAATAATATAGTCACAAGCACAAAAACAGGGTTCTTACGAGGAAATTACAAGCGAAAATTAAACATTTTGGAGGCCTTAGTTTTTTTTATTTTTGTTTCATTTGGTTCTCCCATTAATTTTCCATCCGCTCCCCAACCATGCAAAGGTATTCCTTCGTTAAATGAGTCTCTTGATGGCAGGAGGCAGAGCTCTTGAATTTCATTTTCTGCTCTTTGTGGTTCATTGATACGCCTTAAGGGTGACTCAATGATACGCAAAACGCGTAAATCTCAACCCCCGGGGGGCCTAGGACGTTTATTATATTTTAAAGCGTAGACCTTCTGGTACCGAGAGCGAGTCGTAGGGTTTTCACAAAAGGGTCTTCAAGCGCCAAAATTAATTTTTGTGTGGACTGGGAAAAATGCATGGAGTTGGGCCAAAAGTATTTATTTCTCCGTTATTTGAAGAGCTAAAAAAATTCCCTACGACTTACCCTCGGGACAGGTCTTCTCGGTTTTTTGATATATTAAATTTCAAAATCGGGTGCCCCAAACTGGAGATCTACGCGTTCTGCGTAATTGCCATACCTATCCCTGTTAACGCCGAATCGGTTACTACGGTGTGCTGCTAAATAAACAATACCATTTGGACGCTAACTATGAGTTGACTTCTAAATTCATATTTATTTATTATTCAGCACCCCGTAGTAATATTTTCCGCTTAGGCGCTGTCGATCATGGATGCACCCTTAAGCTCCGACCGAGTAAGTGTTTTCAGAATAGAAGAGTTGTAGAGTGAGCAGATCACATGACCGCATGCATGCACTCGCTGCTATATGATTGACACTGCAAGTGCAATTTGAGTAATTGCCTCTTCCGTGCACAGCAGAACTGACGCTCGAATTCTGCACCGCTACTTGGAACTTGAGACTAGACTTGACTCAGTTTCTAACGATAAAAAGAGACCGGTGACATTCTATGTCATAAAATCGCGAAGTTAAGATCAAGTTAAGTTCCGAGGTACACCTTAGCTTTCCTTGATACTTGACTTGAAAGTAACAAATTCTGAAAATTACGATTCATTTTCACTTTAAGTTAATTTTGAAGTTCGATTTGATCAATGTGGTTTCTTAAATAGCGAGCGACTTCAATTTAACTTGAAGCAACTCTTATTGAAGTTAGACTTCAAGTCAAGTACAAGGAGCGTTGCAGAATTCGGCTGTAAGTTTTGACTCGACAATTAAACTTTGAAATGAAAGTTGTTTGCCTAAGCGGGTGATCCTGCGGGAAAGAGTTGGAGCCCAAGAGACAGTTTCGCTACAGATACTGCTAGCGATGATATGACAACAGAGATTTTGATATGACAAACATAAAATTATCTGTAAGAGCTCCACCACTGTTGGGAAAAGCATGTCACTTTAAAAATTTTCCCTGCCCAACATTCCATTAGAGCCCACTTTTGCATTTTAGTAGATTGCTTGGAAATGGCACGAGCACTTGCTCAACAATGCACTTTGGATGGGCTTATCATGAAGTGGTGTGATTTGTCTAGCCACAGCTAGTTAGCTGCACCAGTGTGGTATATGGCAGCTCAAATCCCTTTCTCCGCTTGCTCTCCGTTCGAGCACATTGACTCGACGCTTTTACTTGGGTTGGCTCAGGTTACAATTTGCCTTGCTAAGGAACCTGACTAGTTGGTGGAATTCATTGTTTTACTAGAAACGCTAGATGGTCATAGATTAAACATCTCCCTCTGGATTTCAAGAGGCTCTTGGAACTAAAAGAACAGTCTATATTGCACCGTATCAAATTTCGACACTTTCACCACTTTCCCCACAACCCGATTCCTTTTGCCCTAGGCTCCATACTATATTTGCGTTCCAACATCTTTTGCCGTGCAATATTGAGCAGGCTAAAAGTAATAATCTCTAAAGGATATCTTGCAAGGAAATGATGGGCCACCTTGGGATTAGCTCATTTAGAAAGAGTGAATTAATGTTGATGTACGTCTTTGGAGGAGGTCAGTGTTCAGAGCACACTATTTATTTATTTACAAGATATCCCCTTCGTGGAAGGTCTTTAGGGTGCTCAACTCTTCCCCGTGTTTGCACATGAGCAAGTATGCAAGTTTGCCAAACTGCTCAGCTTGCTTTGAGTTGCTCAAAGTATCATGAACAAATTCAATTAATGGGATATTCTTCTCTTGTATCGACGGAATATAAAATATCTGTTGTAATCTCTACAAAATTTTTCTACAAATCATTTCGACGCATGATTTCATAAAGTTCGTTATGAAAAGCCCACATCGACGGGAATGGGACAGAATTTTACTTTTCTGTACTATTTTCTAGTTACTTTTGATGAACCCTGCGACA
>JAAAYG020019220.1:0-19325 GCA_009936455.2 Tomocerus minor
TCAAATCTCATCATTTCTGGTGCAATAGATGAGCCTGAGGATGACAAAATTGATCTTGAGACTTTCAAAGCTCTTCTGCAACTTCCCATACTAAAAACACTCATGTTTGCATCCTGCACTCGATTCAGTCTCGATTGGTCCAGAATTACTCGTTGGTGCACCGCCAACTCAGGACACGGATTGACCTACGAAAAACATTATTTTCATAACAGAGTGCATGGAACTAGCACCCCGGATGGTATCACCGTTACGATTTCTCCGAATTTCGAAAGAGATCCCACTAGGTGGAATAATGAAGCTGAGGGTGTTACAACAGAAAATTCTCATACCAGCGCGTCTATTTCATCCGTTTCAGTTGATATGAGCACTGTGAGTATCTAATGCAGTACCCCTTCCAATTCCTCTAAAGTGTAAATTGAATGAAATGTGCAAAACACTAAAATCACCACAAATCCATTCTCATTTTCAATCTTTTCTAATAACCGCAGTTTTATGGCTCTTACAAATGTATTAATATTATTATACACATTATCAATCCTGTTAATATTACTGACAATTAGGATTTAGCAATGTAATTTTGAGACGCAAAATAAACTGCATAATTTTGCATAGAATTTTTATTTCTCCCAATTATTTTACAAGTTACAACTGAATCACGAGGAGCATTAAAAATACCTTGCGTTATATTATCGGATTGTAAATTGCTAAAATATTTACGTTATTCAGTGTAGTATATTAGAATATTCAAATTACTACAAATCGAAGAATTTTGAAAATGTTACTCGTAAGTTTCAAATTTTAAAATGACTACTCAAGTTTGTAAAGACTGCTATGTGCAAAATCTGTTTTAAATTCTTTCAAGTCGAGCAAAGTAAAGTTACTAGTTTGGAAGATATTCTTCAATGATAAGAAATCCATCCGGTCGTCTTCCAATGCGAAGGCGTTCCATTTGAACTTGACTAGGTACTTGGACAATTTCTGTTACTTTTCTCGAATTATTAGGACCCTTACGAGGACGATAGCCAGTGATCTAAAAAAAACAATAGGAAAACATAAATTCTGTTGTGTCATTGTGTCAGGAAACAAATTAAACAATTTTTTAGCCATATTTAGTAAAATGTGTGTATCTAATACTGACAGTGACAGTGTGAGCCTGAACATCCAGAGCTATCTCTTCGTTAGTAAATTCTTTGAGGTCAACCTTGGTGGAAAACGTTTCTTGGACGACATCAATATTTGAAGAGGTCGTAATAGATTGGAGAATTCTTTTCGTGCTTTTAGGTTCATTGGGGTGATGATTAGTTGAGAGTTGTACGGTCTTTGAATGGGAAAGTACCACTGGTCCTTTGGGGATCGTACTTCGATTTCGACTCGGGATTCCAAGTTTCTTTGAAGTCTGAAGTCTGAAGAATTTTAATTATTTTAATTATTTTACCATTCCAAATGAAGCTACCAGCAAAAATCAAGATATTTTATTTGAAATGTTATTCTGACTTACCCTGTGGAAGGATGAACGGAATTTCTATTGCTCAACAAATTTTTATTCTGTGGGCCATTTTCAGGAGTAAATTTTGTGACAATTCCAATAGGGAGGGAAAGAGGCTTAAAAGTTACTTGGTATTTTGAAGCATTCTCATTGTTATCCATGGAAAATCTACGACGATTAAGACTCTTCACCTGTCTTTCCATGTGTGCTTTCATCTGAGGACTTTTGAGCACGTAGGATTTTGCTGCAGGAAGTTGACCTGCAAAGAAATGTTCCGTATCAAAGTGTATAACTTCTTATTTTTTATATTCACATGAATTTAAAATGCATTTTCTATTATTTTTATTACCTGACTGTATCAAGTCATGAGCAACAATATCTAAGGAGTAATCGACTTTATATTTAACTTCCGGATCTTCCACAGATTCAGGTTTTGAGCTTGGTCGCCCGCGGGACATATTACTACTCGAATTTAGAAAAATCAACTGACCAAATCAAAAAACTTGTTGCAGACAAAAGAGCTAAAAGAATTTATACGGAAGCGTCCCTAATTCATTGTAAGTAATACTAATTTTGTTGTGTATCGAGTATCGGAATTTGACTCGAGAGGATTATACTGAGATTCTGCTAATATTCAGTTGGAGTTGCCTAGGAATATCAATGTATGAATCCTACGTTTTAATTTGATGGCAGACAGTGATGCAGCTAGTGTATGCATGAAGAAAAGATTGAAATTCCTGGAAATTCTTCTCATAGCAATTTAAAATGTTCTCTCACAAAAAAGCCAAAAATTGAATATCTAAGAATTTTTAACTTAAATGCACACCAATGAATGAAATGGCTGTTGAAACTCAATTCCTAGATCTCTTACATGAGGTTTATTTCCTATTTTACTAATTTTCAAAGTTTCACTACAAAATTTTGTGTAAAAGTTTTAAGTTTTGGAAAGAAATATTTATCGATGATTTTTTGAATACTGCCATAGCACAAGAGCAAGATATTTGCATTTCTTCCGGCTCAAGAAAGGCAGCAACTACGCGCGGTATGTGCGAACTGGAGAAACATCATAAATGAATATTTTGGGATCAAGATTCGTGTGAAGAACAGTACAAGTGATCTAGTGACTTCAAGTGCAGATGCTATAGATGTAGAATTATCAAGCATGACAATGCCTTTCAAGGGAAACATAGCTTTTGCAAACCGCGTTGAGAATTTACGATTTTCCAACATAGTCGTGACTTATAATGTCATTTGTTTCCTTCGAGAATGTAAAAATATCAAGCGCTTGACCTTCAGCAGTACTGTGATTGATATTCCAATGGCAGAGCAATGGAACCAAACAAATGCTTTGATCCCTCTAACGAATCTACAAACTCTTGAAATCCAATGCTGGACTTTTACAGAATATATTATGGACTTACTACACTTTCTTAAAGATAAATTCTCTTACGGAAATCTTAAAGACGTGATGGTTTGTACACAAAACCCACTTGTGCTTCCTTTGCATCTTTTATTTGCTGAAAATGGTGAACCTGATGAGGAAAATCATGTTTTATTGCAATTTGTAAAACTGAATTTGCCAACTCTCAAAACATTTTCAGTAGGACGAGCGATAATGCCCACAGTTTTCAAATTTTATGATTATAATAAATTCAATTCTGAGTTCCCTCTGCAAATCCGAGAAATGACCATAACTCCTTACTTCCGAGAGGAATGGGTACCCATTTTCAGTAATCAAGACCACATTGAGGTTTTAGATGTTGGCAGTGTCAATGTAAATCGCTGGGAGAATATCATGGAAGGAATCTTCCAAAATTCAGAGTCTCTCAAGTCATTTTCAATGCGTGGGTTGAGTTTTGGCCAAACCTGGGATTGTTCAGTCTTTCAGAACTGCTTTTCTTTGGAAAACATCTCCATTGAGATTTGTCACAGTCCGAAAATCAATTTTAATATGATCCCACCTCAGTTAAAAAGCCTAAGCGCTTGGGGACCGTTGACAGTCGCAGAAATATTAGCCATCGCTCAAAACCTTATCAATTTGACAAATCTGAAATTTTCAAACTTGGGAAGATCAGCTTCTTTGGTCGTCAATGATGATGAGAAGGTGGATTTGTCAATTTTCAAGACTCTACTACAACTACCGAAGCTGAAAACACTCTGTTTCAACGTTTGTTCTTCAGTTTCCGTAGAATGGACACCAATAACATCTTGGTGTCGTGCTAATGCTTACCAAGGATTTCATTTTGAACAGCATTTCTACCAAATGCATGGAGATGAAATCCCCGATGGTATCACTGTTACCACTGATGATAACTTCCAACGCGAGGGGATTAGATGGACATCTGATGATAACGATCTCGATCTTATAGCACAACCAAGTCAAGTTCGCAATGTTTCAATGAATATAAGCAGTTTGAGTTTTCCGTAACGTTAAGTAGAACTAAACTTAGGAAAAGCCATTTTCGAATGTTTTGATAATTTAAAGACTCCCGCTCATTGTACAAATCTGTGAACTTTTCTAAATTCTGAAATGCTGAAATGCCACCAATAAAAACATCAGTAGAAGAGCCTGCAATAACTCTGTTGTATGTTTTCCAGTTTTACAACTTAATCTTTGCCAAGAAATTAGAAATTCACGATCTTTTTACAGAGAAAAATGTTTTTAATTATGTAAATTGCTTACAGTGTAATTAAGTCATAGTATTATAATAATTATAGTTGCATTGTGATTTGGAGGCGTTCTTCGTACATTGTTTGCGTACTGTACATTTGATAAAAATGTCGACGTTATAAAAATTAAAAGTAAAGCCATCGTTTTACCTTCTGAAACTAGTCTATCATCATATGTACGTATATGTAGGTCGCTATGTATTTCAAAGATACATTATTATAGTCTAGCTAATAGTAAAATAAAAGTTATGTGCTTTCCTGTGCAATAATCATTATCATAAATCCTAAAACACTACAAAATACAATAATAATAATAGCATAGTTAAGTAAAATACATACATAATTAACATACAGAGTACAGCTCTTTTTGGTAATGATGAATCGTTTATTTATATTAACGTTTGTTGTCTATTGTTTGATACCAGTAAAGTCTTGCTTTTATCTGAAATTCCAAATAAATGTAGGATCTAAACAGGATCTACCTACCACAACACTACAATTTCCTCTTTTCTAAATGCAGATAAATAATTAAACTTTAAAATATAGTAGTATAAATAGAAAATTTAGCGATAACGATTAACGATTAGTCTTGTTCGGGTTTTAAATACAATTTCATTATAGACAAAAGCTATTTAAATAATAAAGGTACACATTTCTTTGATTTCAGGTTTCACTTTTTGTTAGCTCATTTTTAGCATTTTAAAAACTGCCTCCAAAGCTTAACAAAAACTTTTTACGCACATCTATTACCACAAAGTTAAATAGGCACTAGTTCTTTTTATCTGACAAATATTTATGTGTGAATAGAAAAACGGTAAATTGTTTTAATAACTATAAAATATGTTATCTAATTGGATATATTAAGATTATATTTGAATAGAAGTGCACGAGTTCTGGTAATGTTTTTGTATTGTTTCACGGGACATTTTTCTTTGAAGAATTAATAAGATATTTACAGCAGTGGGTTAAAAGTTGCTTCCCACTTGTCCCAGCCAATTCATTCCCGTCAATTTCCCTAGTGTAGATGTCCAGTCCGTATTGTCCTTCTTCAGGGAATGTGATGAGGAAAACAACTTCGTCGTTTCGGACAGATTGGCTAGCATACCTCAATAATAAGTTTCACATTGTAAGTTTTTTACTACGTGCAGATGAATTTTTTCACGTGCAGTTTAATCTAATTTTACGATTCAATAATTATTCAAAAAATCTGATCTACTTACTTGGCAAGTTTCTTTTCATCCGTTCCATTCTTATGCAAAGTCGCCATAAAGTCAGTTAGCGGCCGAGACATTCGAAACTCTAAGGTGAGTTCCTTACCCGCAAAAATAAGCGGGTCCGGGTGAGAAATTGGGACTAAACCAAAGAGTCGCGTGGCCTTAGCCGGACCCCACTCTCCTGAAGCACAATCTGGTAGTGGCACCATAACCGTTGACAAATTCGCACATTCTATTTTTACCTGTAAAAAAATTATAGTGTGGTTGTTAAATATTCTCCAATGACTTAAGAAAATGTGTTCATTGTTAATTTTCAGTAATTCATGCATGTGCATACCTTGCAAACTGATTTAAATTTCATAGGTTCTCCTGTCAGATATTCCCTAGGGGTAACAGCATTAGCGAATACGTCCAGTAGAAAAGCACCAGAAGACGGAGCGTGAACCCGAAATGATACAACAGGTGGTGTCACACTTTGCATTACAAATCGCTTTAAACTTACACTGTCATACACATCTGCTTCTGTATCATACATTTTTAAATTGTAATGAAATATCAAACATGACTCCATTTGCACAGGCATCCCTATTCGAACTGTTGCAGCACCTACGAAAAGTAAAACCACAAGCTATTATTAAAAACCCAAGAAGAAAAAACTAATTTAGAAACAATGAACATAATTATCGCATTAGATATATTTTTCAATAGGTACCGGAAGAATCTGTAGTCATTACAGCTTTGCAGTGGGAAATGACATCACCGTGACTGTTGTGAACACCGTCACTACTTTGTCCAGGTGGAAAATAAAGACCATAGCGGAAGAACAGACTTCGAACAAACGGCAACTCTTCAAACTCCTTCAAGGTAATCGGTCTTTTCAGAAGTTGCCATTCAGATTGTTGAGGGAAAAATTCAAAGATAAATTCCTTTGGATCTGTCAGGAAATAATGGTCATCGTATTCGTATCGTAACGAATCGGATTTGCTGGCTCGTTCTTTTGCATTTACTAAATGTCTTGCTCCCCAGTTACACTGTACAAATCTGAAAACACAATAATATATGCCATTAGCATTTTAATATATACACTATCGTAGAACATTCTTTTCCTTTCATAAATCTTGTAATGTAATAACTCTTGAGTCTTGAGGCATGAATAGAAAATCTTGTTTTATAGGCAATATATCAAACCTCCAAGCTCCGGCAACAAAGACAGCATTCCATGAGTTACGGAATCTGTTGTCTGTGAATTTGACGCCGGGTTGATAGCCGGCTGATTTACTCAGCCCTTTGATGACCACACAATGAAGACCAGCGTAGGAACACAGCCTTTTAAAAAGTACATGGTAGCTCTCGGTCCCTTGTTTGATTCCTCTCAGGAGTCCCATGGGAGTGTCTGTACGCACATCTTCCGAAAAGTCCATGGCATTTAGATTTTTAACAGTAATCCATCGGAAAATCGTTCGAGCCTTCTCCACGTCGGACCCGCAGCGGGAAACAAGCTGACGAACCAAATCCGTGAACGTTTTCTGATCCTCTTGCGCTACCTATTACAATTTTAAAATTAAAAAATTAATTGTTTTTTACAATAAGTTTCGGCTATTTGTATAATCTGCTATTGTTTATAAAAATAATAACTCACGGAAATAGCAATTTGATCTATGTCGGCAAATTCCACAGGATCTGCATAAATATCATTTTTGTCAATGGTAGGGGGAGATGGTGGTGGGGCCTGCTGCGGGTATGGGAACATCTCCACTTCTCCAACTCCGGCAATTCCATCTTCGTCACTGCCACCTCCTCGTTGGATAAACTCTCGTTTCCGTTCATTAATCAGGTTCAACATCTCCTTACTTTGTTTTTCAACTAAAGCAGCCGTCGCAGCTCTTTACACAAAAAACAAAGTTTAGAATTATTTTCCGGATGACACCAAAGATTTTTTTTCTGGATTTTTGCAAGTACCTTTCATGTTCTAGGAGTTTCCGCGTAGTTTGTTCTTTACGTTTGTCTCTACGAAGTGTCATGTGTCTCTCCAGGTCCTCTCGTTCCTTTGCCTTCAATTTACTGACGGTATGAGCATCCTCCTTGGCACGGAGGACCTCAAACTTGGACGCTAACTTTTCCAGTTCCCTTTCCCACTCTTCTCTGAATTCCGCATGGATTCTGGCTTCTTCCTCTTTTCTTGCTTTTGCAAAGCGATTGTACAGAGCATCTTCTTCTTTTCGATGTCGCATTTCCAATTCTGTTTGCTCTTCCTTAGCCTACAGCGACAATTATATTAATTAGACAATAAAAATAATGACTTGATTATTTAAAAAAAAAAACTTGTTCATCATCATTTATGAACTTACCAAATAGTAATGAATAGGCTTTTCTTTCTTGTACGCTTTCTGAAGCTCTGTTTGCCTTAAAGCGTGTGCTATATGTAAAGCCGACGCATCAAATCTTCCGAAATTGTGAGCGCGACTACTTTGTTGCTGGTTGTTGTTATGTTGAGGATAACTTGGGGTATCAAAAGCTGGCGAAGAGCCATTTTCCCTTCTCGGACTTCGAATATTTAACGCTTCTACATCAAAGGTACCTTTGCCGGCTCCCGTTACTCTTATCTGAAAGAGAAAAAATCATTTTAGTGTCCATAAATAATTGTAATGTGCGAAAAACATGAAAAACGCGAATATTTTACCTGTTCATTGACGTAAGGAGCACTTTTTGGTACATTGAGAGCTGAACGAATGCCGACAGAGGAGCCATCCAAATGTCCTGGCCCCGGTTTCGGCACATGGCTGATACAATACACTTCCTTGTCATCCTGGTTGTGTTGTGAATGGTAGTACGTCCGGAGACTCAGCCGACTTCCACATATCACGCATTTGAAACATCCCGAGTGAAAAAAGGAAAAATCTTTCAAAGGACCAACCCTAAAAGTAACACAAAACATTAAAATTTTACATTGCCGATTTCTCAATCCATTCACTACGTATTTTATTGAACAATAATCCTTAACAAGGATCATAATAATTTTAATATTCTTTAGAATAAACTTTCCTAGAATTCAAACAATTCAGAGCGATTACCTACTAAAAACGAGAGTGAATTCCTATCATGATTCTAAAACAGGGTTGCCTAAATGTCATATATCCTCAATTGAAACAGTATTTTCAAGTAAACTACGGATTTTTTGTAAAAAATTAATATTTCAATTCAGCAATTAGAAAAGAATGCTATTTAATTGCAAGCACCTAGCAAATCGAAATGCCATTATCTGGTATTAAATATTTTCATAATGATATTAATAATAATATATTATTTCAAAGTCGGAATCGGAAACATGCAAAATTCTGTTTTGCAATTGGAAATTATATATCACAAATAGAAGTGTGTCAATAAGGCTGGTTTAAGTAAAGAGTTCATTAACTTCTATAGTAAAGCAATGCATAATGGAAAAATAAAAGTAATGCTGTTCTGCGTTTCTTACTTTCGACTTTGCTTTAACCTTTTCCAAATCAATAAGCAATAATAAAAATAATATGGGTATGAAATATTTCGCAATAGCTACACGTACGGCCAAATCCCAGTAAGAAAAGAAAGACTGACTCATTGTTGTGAGCACATCTCCCACTCACAGATAAACTTGAAAGCTAATTAATAATTCATTCTCACGTCAATTCGAGCCAAATCTTGGTCATAATAATCATGATGTTGATTTAAGATTAACAGCTTCACCTGTCTACCTTTTTGTGTGTGTGTGGTGAGGTGGATGCAGAGGAAAATCTTGTAAGGACTCAGTTAGTTGATGTACAATAAATGAGGAAAGTTATGATGATTGCAAGGCTTAGGCATTAGTTAGGGTTCTGAATTGAGTAAATTAAGAATAAATATGCATAGATAATAAAAACAAATGAAATGGAATAATTAAATTAGATTAAGCCTACATCTATCTACCTACTCGTGTCGTATTTGCATATACTTTCACATAGACGACGACAGGAGAGGAGAGACAGACAAACCAAAATCCTTTTCTTCACTCCCACGACACAATTACACGAGTCAAAGTCAAAAGTGGACACGGGCAAGACAAATAAGTATACATAGCTATGATAATATGATTACTTATCATCACATAATCACATCACCATCGCTAACTGTACATTTAGGATCGGATGCCAAGCAGCATTTAATGACATTGCATAGCATTGCATTTATTTGTGCTGGTGGAAATTCCATTTTCTCCTGTTAATCCAGAAATAATATTTTCCTTTAGGGAATGACCAAAAGCTTTTTTAATCCTGTAGCTTAAAATGAATTTAAAATAGTGTTATAAAATAATTTAGAAATATTTTAAGGCATAATTTGACATTTAGCACAAAAAAAAATAAATAATAGAGATCAATAAATTCAACTCCAAAAATTAGTAAAACTTCTCAAGTATCTTTAAATTGTCTATTTTCCCTTTCCTCTGTCTTCCTGCATTCAATATTTTCATTTTATTAGATTTTTGTCGGAAAACTGGGATCCTAAATTCAAGGATTCAAATTATTTTCCATCAGTATGCGTTGACTATCAGATTTAGCAGTAGGAAAGTAGGAACAGATAATTTCAGTCGTTATAATATTGTTTCTTTAAGAGAAGAAGGAATCGTATGCAAAACACGCTGCACTATTAAAGACGGTAATGTTCAACGTTCAATCCATAATTTTTTTGGCTTACATTACATTCGTAATACAGTACAATTACAATTTCCATTTGCATAGGCCTATCGATCATTCGCACTATCTGAAATGATCTTGTGGCCGTTTTTTATATGCATGTGTAGGAACATTAGCAGTTAGAAGAACCAGTAATCTATATAAATAATGTAATGCGACTAATCTGGTTTGGTTTCCTTTGCTTTTGGACTGGACTGGACTTGATGACTAGACTGAAGATAATAAATCCCTTGTGTCATGTCATGTGGCTTGGTTTTTGCCTTGTCCGTGTACCGTGTGTGTATGTACCATACAGAATATTATAATAATAATGGCATGGTATACTAGGCAAGTATTCAAGAAACACAAACAACTGCTCTGTTGTGTTGGTTGTTGAAAACGCATGTTGCTAAATAATCATATAATTGCCAGACACAATAATGAATCCTGCTCTGAACTGTAGGAGGAGAGAATTTAGAAAAGTACGTAGGAATCGTTGAATGAAATATGAAATATCTCACGATAGCTAAAACATGACAAGGAAATAAATGCTTTTTTCACACACCTGTCCACAGGGTACACCGTAACTCCACACCTGAGACAACTATTCTCAGCAGCAGCTCGGAACATATTCTCACCCGGGTAAAAATCCCCAACACATTCCTTTAGCACTTAAAAAACTCGAACTTTCTAACTGGGATAGTTGTAGCAGAAACTCACACTATTAATCCCATTTTTATTACGACCGCATTCAATGAAAGTCTCTTGCACTAGAATTTATTCTAAAAAAATATTATTTCCCCCTTTTTCACTCATTCATATATTCCTTTGTAGATAATTCCTTTTTATTGTCGCTGAATCTGAGTTTCTTGTTGATTTTCAGAAGAACTAATTACGTTGATCCCAATTCACAACAAAAACTAAGCATTATTTTCTATAAAGAAAAACAATTTCCCCAAACATGTAAAAGATTTTACTGTGCAGCTGCTGTAGAAAATTGAAAAATTTATTTTCACAAAAATATCACTGTATATCCGCATTCATTTACATCACATAATTTTTGATAGCACTGACTCACTGAGTTGTGTAATTAGTCTAAGTAGATCAAATTGTTATTTTAGGTACTTATATTTTATAATCTGTTTAAGGGATCACTTCACTGCACTGTAAATCCAATAAATCGGGTAAGGTCTCCATTGTTTGCTGAATAGAAGTTAGTTATAGGGAGAATTAGTAATGTGTACAAATATAGATGCTATTATTATTATTGCTATAATTTGGTGCTAAGTGGATGAATAGTGTTGTTTTGGGATATTTTTCACCGACACTATTGAATAGAATTAAAAACTAGTGTCAGATTAAGGTAACACGTTATATTGGCGTGAATTCTGTTCAGGTACTTATTTGAGTGTAGTGTGTAGCTTGGCTTTAGCTTTAAATTACGTTTAGTCACTTGACATTCGTGTGTGTGTATGGATATGGTAAAACTGGTAACTAACTAACTACATTTGGTTTTCTGTGTCTGTGGCACGTATTTGATGTTCAGCTATCCTCTCTGTATATAAATGCACAACAATCAGTGAAGGATTCTGAGTGTAGTCTTTGAAAAGTCAGTTGAAACTCACGTAGACATACGTACACTAGGATTAAACTTTGCCAACTGAAATTGAACGGTACATTTTTTGTAGGACATGCAATTCCAATACATTCCAATCCAATCTAATTCATACAAGAGCTATAAGTTCACATGTAGTAGTAGTAGTAGTAGTAGTAGACGTTGATGATGAAGAAGAAGAAGAAGAAGGGGATGGCTCTCTCTCTCTATAGAGAGAGGACACACAACAAAACAAGAGAAGACAGTCCAGTCAGCCAGTGAATTCAACTTAAAGTCAAGTCTCGTAAATGAGAGATGAGTAGGTAGTCGAAAAAAGGTTCTACATAATATAATGGTTATCAGTACATAGTTAACTGAGTTAAGTGCACATATATAGTGTATGTGTATATATCTATGTGTATAATAGCAGTTAGCTGGTTATGTGCGAATACCTGCATGCATCACTCGACTGGCAATAAAATAGAATTGGAATGAGGCAAAAAGGTAGGTAGTAGTAGCTATGAATATAAAGCTGTAGCTTGCTGGCTAGTTGCATACGACCAGGAGACTTGCAGTTCAGTTCACGTAAGAAGTCTGCCAAAAGGATGACTGACACTCACACACATACTCAAAACCCAGCACAGGTAAACTATAACTACACACACACACACATTTATTATTTCTCCCTATGTAGGATGATATGAGATGAACTTGTTGGCTTCCCTTTAGCAAAGCAAACTCAACATCGTCCTTTTTCGCACTTAAGTAGGAAGACAAAAGAAAAGCAGACGAAAAATATATTCAACTATCTACATAATATTTCCAAATCCGTCCTCTCTTCCATCTTCTATACTTTCTTAATACCCTTCAGTGTATCAACATACACACACAGAGAATCTACTTTAATCACGAGCTTATGTCCTGCTCTTTTCTCATTTGCTCTACCTCATCTACCTACCTGTTTCTCAACACATACAGATCTATAATGTCCTCGCATACACTTCTACTAAACCATTCTTTTCACACACAGATGGGAATAGAAATACATTTAAGCCCTAAAGGCTTTAATTCTACAAGAATCCTTTTTCCTCCCTCCTTATACCCATATTAAACACTCTATATATATACTATACTTATATTAATACACTGTATATATAGATATATACTGTGTATTATATGTAGTGCAAGTCTGTTAATGTTACATGAGTTTAAGAATCATTATTGTATCCTTATAAACGTGTAAAAGAGCAAAAGAGTATTATGGGGGTGGTATTCATGCTAAAAGCCATTTCATATCTACTCTTCTTCTCCACCAACATACAACATAGAGCTACAACATACAGAGCGTTTTTTTTTATTATTATTCCTTGTAATCCATTGTATTCTGCTCTCGTAGCATTCTTTTGTTTGTAACAGTTAGTGCATCGAAATAATGCCTATAATAATACAAAGAGCAGTAGTCTCATGTTTTATCGGAGTGATACTTATGATGTTACGTTATGTGCGTAGGTATAATCCTCTTTTACAGTACACTGTACACTCATTCGTGCACAGAGAGTAGCTACACACTAAAATACTAAATACACACACACACACAACTACACAAATTCCTTATCAGCAAGCGCTTCGTTCAGCTACACTCAAATTACACCCTGCCTAGCTTTATAAGTGCAAATGTACAGGAGGAGGTTGTCAGATGTTGATATTCACCCTTTAGACACTTAGCTGAACGCAATCCAGGTGTAACATGAAAATTGCCAAACTGAATCCACTGTAAATCATTTCTTTTGCATAGGAAAGATACAGGAGAGCTTATATTATAGTTCTCTCTTCTATCGCATATCAAACAACGTAACTGCAAAGGATTTTCAACATTTTCACCCTTTGCCTTGGCTAGCTCCTTTTATTTGATGGCTTGAAGCTACAGGTGGATGTGGATGTGCATTCCCTGTCATTTCGGCTCTGTTTTATCCTTGTCAGTCTCCGCAGAGGAAGTTCGAAAGGCAACAGTGTGCTTTTCAGTAGAAAAACTATGTGTAGACGTTAACTAACTATGTCCTGAACATATACCTGTATATAAATCCATCTCTGTCTGATGGCATATGCTTACAATGCCAAGAGCTACAGGTATTACAAGTTAGCAACTACCTGTACTGTTTGTATCATTCTATCCCTCTTCTTCTGTTAAAGACTTTTAGCTGCGAGTGTATAGAGCGGAAGAATAATTTATATAGTAGAACTGTATGATTTCGTGGTTCACTTCAAAGTATCTCATACTATAATGTAATCTAACGTGAACAACTCCTACCTAAAAACTCATCCCTTGTTTTAAACATGTCCATAATATATCTTGCCTATTACTATTGTCTACCTGTCGAATATAACTATATATATATGCTATATTACAATATAACTATATAACTATATATAAATAATTATTATAGAGATGTCTATAGGTATATACATTTATAAGGAGTCTTATTGCATGCAGATTTGATTAGTAAGCTAAGTAATGCACATTGCAATGGATTTTGGATAGTAAATAGTACCTGTGGCTATGTCATGACTTGATTTTGCTTTAGTATGCATATTTTTTGATGGGGATGAATGTTGTGCGGAAATTATTTGTTTATAGGTTTAGGTACCTTAAATTTCATTTGATCCTCCTCATCCCATGCAGAGAGCAATCGCATCTCAGGCCCAACTGTGTTCAATTCTACGGCAGTTGTACTCACAGCCACGCTTCTCTTATCCCTCTCCAAATTTTTCAACGCTCAGCTTCCACATCTTCCTCTTCTCTCTCTCTCTCTCTCTCTCTGTGTCTCTTCAATCCAAGCAACTACCTTTTCCTAAACATTTACACAGACAGAGCCTCTTCATTAAAAGATGTGCCAGCAGCACCTGCCCACTGCTATTAACTTCCATTAACCTTAACCTACACTCCTGCGTGTGCTTCGTGTGTACATATACACAGCAGATCAACTCCTACAGCACTTTACTAATGTCTAAGATGTATATCCATATTATTATTATAAGCAAAGGACCTTTTAGGTACTCCTACTATATAAGAGTCGGCTAAGGATGACGGCTACTATTTCTACTTCTTTAAACGGCAATTCAAAACTTAAAACTTGTTTCTTCTATCATCAACTCTGACCATTCATCTCTTCAACTTTGTTCTTCTGTCAATTAAATTATTTTACAATACTCATTGTCAATCAAGTCCTTTGCCAAATTTAAGCATATCTTCTTCCACCAATTATTTACATATATAACTATATAGCAAAGACGCATATATGCGATTGCTATTTTTTCGTTCAAAGATTATGGGATATAAAAGGAATTTTCAACCTATGTTTGGTTGTTTCATTTTATTTTGTTTATTTTGGGTTTACGCTGGTAGAAATTAACTATAAAAAATCAATATTATAGTGAATACTTTAATTAGATGGTTCAGCCAAGGGTTCGAGATTTATACATAAATCCTACACACAAATCAAAATTGGAGCACAACGCTCATTACAACGCAACGAAGTCATCACAGACTTTGAAAGATTGAAGGTACTGAAAATAAGTAATATCTTAACCATGCTACACAAAAGATTATCATCTTGAGACTCAGAATTATTTGATGTACGATAAATAAAAATTCAACAGAAAATATCTAAAAGCCAGATTGAATTCACGTATATTATTATAGTTAGTTTTTCCAGACAAGAACCCAGTAGAACTTTCTTCAAGTATCAAAAAAGATCAACAAAAAATGCAAATAAGAGAAAATTAAACAATCAAACATATACAGATATACAATTCATTATGATGAATTTCATAATGAATTGTCATTTTGGTAATCATACATAAAATTTCCCTCTTTATACACATGTATATTGGAAGAATACACCTGATATATTTGTGTACACAAATTAAATACTCCCATTTCATAATATTTTCCCATGATGCCAAAACTGGCAACTAAAAAAGTAATAATATAAACACATTCTACTCTTCTGCCTCGTTAATGAGATAAATCAATGCTGAAACAGACTGTACAATGAAGTCTTCTATTCCAAGTAAACATAAATACTGACTCCTTATCATAAGCTAAAGCTACTTAATCAATTATAATCAGACAGGTCGTGATTTTATTCAAGTTGTTTATATAAATTTTTCTCGTCTTAGAAAAATTGTAGAGATACAAAGAAAAATAGGAATGGAAGTTGTGAAAATAAGTAATTTGACATCAGAATGCATAAGTTGTAATGTTATTAGTATGACGCAGGTAAGAATGTTTTATGTACAGAGTAACGTGCTTCCCATTGTTAGCTACCCAAAAAGCTTCTTCTCTCTTCTGTAGTGTAGTAATCCTTTTTGTTCAAAAGACAAAAGTCAATAAACCAATTCTTACAGAAGCGTGTAGTTACATTGTGTAGAAGATTGTAAGAGTAACCGCAAAATATTTAACAAACACTTTTACATTTGCATTTTATAAAGCACGACGGATATGGAAAATGATTGGAGTAGCTGAATGCGCGGGTGCGGCTTGCCTGACTGCGAATTCATGTTCTATTTAGTATGCACATTACATTACTCCTTCTTCGTTCTTGAGACTAAAAAGCTAAAGTGCCCGTCCTCTTCTTCTTCTCCTATGTGCCATCGTCAAAGGATTTCGCAATGAAGGGAGGAGAAGGTTAACCCACATCCTCATTCCAGTGTCCAGTCAACCTGCGTTAAAAAGTTTAAACTAAAACCAGCTAGAGCTCTTTAAATCTACGATTCATAACGCACACTTCACTTGGCATACCATAAGCATCATTTTCTTCAGAGCTGAACACGTTTTGCTCTAAGGACAGCACAGGAATATTAACAACTAGTTAGAGATACGGATTATAATGACTACATTCACACGTTAGTGTACATAATACATATCTCTGTTTACAACTTTTTCTTAGCTTTGAACAAAGTGCAACTTACTACAGTGGAAAATGCGCAAAAGGGTCATCCTCATCATCCGACAGGAATTCTTTTACTATTTCTTCGGTCTCCATTCATTATTATCATTATTATTATTAAAATTAGTGCATATATGCAATTTCCCACATAGAATTTTCATATAGAGTACAGAACAATGTTTCTTGTGACCAATTTTTGAAGAGATTTTGTAGCACATTATGTTTAATTGAATTAAAAACGATTAATTTTGAGTTTATTAAAAGCATGTGCATTTGAATAACCAGGCAATTTGCATTCGTGTATTTCTAATTCTTACAGTTTTCGAAAGCTGAATAAGGTTTTGTCATTTTCTTTCATCAAACCATCATTCTCCATCAAATTTTCGATTATATGCCTGACCTTGATCATTAAAAATTTCATTTGGACAAAATTATCCAGGATTATTTGTTATACTGAAGTTTTATTGCAATTTTTCTCATTTATTTTAGTCCTAGTCTCATAAAAAGCCAATGAAGCCAAATAGAGTGAAATTTTTAAAATGTGGTAGTTTCATTATAATTGGGATCCTTTTGCAGGACTTCAACTGTATACAAAATAGTGAGCATTAGAATGTTTACTAGTAAGTTATAATCTGGTGACTAATGACGAAATACAGAGTATAGGGATTTTTCTCAAATAGTTTGTTGCTGGTGTGTACTAAGCAGCTTTTACTACACTATACTTTTCTCAACATTAAATTACACGATGCACCTTTAAACTTTAATTTACTGCCGACATAAACACACCGAGACTGGTTGAAGTTGAAGCTTAGTCAGAAACGTTTTTGCATAACTAATGCTCACTAAACTTGATCTGAGGTTTGTATCAGTGACTGCACTCATGAATGCCAGTGAGCTTTGCAAAGAGTTGTTTTACATCTCTACTTCACTACGTAGTACTTAAACATAATAATATGAATATGAGTTCTAAATGCTATTAACTTCTATCATGCTATCATTACTCCTTGCAAAATTCCAAATCTACAAACAACCAAACAAGTCACAGCAAAAGGATTTATTACCTCTAAAGATTCTAAATAGCAACTGCAAACACGACTATTGCTCTTCAAAAAAACTTTTAAAAAATACCTTAAATGTGAAAATCATGATATATTTTGCAAAACAAATTAAAAGCAAAGCTACCACTTTACTACTAGAAACATTAAGACATTAAAAACATACGCTTTCTGATCTATAAACATTAGTAACCAAAAACTAAAGCAAAAAATATCAGAATACTTCATTTATTGCGTATTTTTCTCTATCCATGATGAAAGATGTATTCTACTTTTCGTAAATGATGCCCAGCATTCTAATATCTTTAGAAAAATTCAATAGAAGGACGAATTTATCTTTCATTGTTCACATATACTTTTAACTTAACAGATGTAATTTTGCAAATCATTATTAATCCTCATACAAACACAATTTATCGAATACTCAATGTTTTCGCTATTACCAAATCTATTAATAGTATCTATATACGTCAAAAGTGTTCTATATTGTAAAATAAATGGAAGGTAGTAAATGTAATAAGATATCTGAAATCCTCTTTTATTTATTTAGCTAATTCATTCGTGACCTTAATTTTTTCCAGACTTTTGTTTAGGAACTTTTGGCAAGTTTTCAATTTTCATGCATTTAATGTATGTAATTCATGTGCAATTGTTGTTTTTGCAATTCTCCAGTTGATTTCTATTTGTTTTGATTTTTAATCCTTAAAAATGAAAAGTCAGAATCTGCAAAAGAAGGAAAACATGGGCATATGACGATGTCCGATACTAGAGAATTGTATTGTGTAGAAAAACTACTTGGGTTTACATGTGGGGCAAAGGATTAACATTTTAAGGATGATGGTCGACATTCTGCGCATTCCATTTAGAATAATAGAATTGTATTCTCATTATGATCACGAGTTGAAATGCAGATAGTTGAAAATGCAGTCAGCTCATCTCATCACTCATTCATGCATTCTTCTATTCTATTATTTCATTGAGATTACCCATCGCGTCTCAACACGAGAGCAAAGCAAACAAAACGAAGCCATACTCCAATAATTAGTACAATGGACAATGGAGTGGATTTTACTGTTTCTCTTCACTCACACTGCACTACTCGCCTCTTTCAATCCTCCATTTATTTAGTTAGACAAGAGAGTGAAGATTAAATATAGCAAAGTTGATTATATCAAAAGCGTCCGTGTATCTGTTATTGTTATTTTATTCTATTGATTTTCCTTACATCAGATCCCTGCAGATGAGAAAAATAACTGAATGAATAGAAATATGTAGCACAGGCTGAATGAATGGCAATATTCTTATAGTATTATCTATCAGTAGTCACCAAATTCAATCCTTTATTTCTATCCTTATAATCTGAAAGACATAACTCTGTAGGAAGGTACACTCTCCGTGTGATTGTGTCCGACTGTTTTTTTTCTCTCTCTCTCTCTCTCTCTCACTCTCTGTGTTTCATGTCATGTGTTGGTGGTTTGCTTTTCGTTGAGCTTTCCAAACCTTATGTGTGGTGATCTTTTGACATTTCGATTGTAATGAATGGCCATACCCGTATAGAAATTACCAACCGAATCCAGCCGAAAAACGGTTCAACGGTGACGTTCCACCAGAAATTTTGTGGATTCCGACGAAATTTTTCAACCGACTACACACTGTTCATAAACATTACCGGATG
>JAAAYG020019231.1:1601-19316 GCA_009936455.2 Tomocerus minor
TGACGGATGAAACGAACGTAACTTTAACGAACGCGTTACTAAATAGTTCGACTTCCGTTACTCACTTGACGGATGAAGCGAACGTAATTGTAACAACCGCGTTACTAAGTCGTTCACCTCCGTTTCTTCTCTTGACGGATGAAACGAACGTAACTTTAACGAACGCGTTACTAAATAGTTCGACTTCCGTTACTCACTTGACGGATGAAACGAACGTAATTGTAACGAACGCGTTACTAAATTGTTCCACTTCCGTTACTCTCTTCGAAGCACTATTACTGATCACAAGATCCGGCTCGAAGGACCATATGTTACAGCCGATGTATCCTTCCAAATAACTACGCTATCCAACTGTCTGTCAGATAGAGACCTATTAAAGTCCAGTATACACCTCACACTGTAACTACGCTATATTCCTATCACCGCAAGCTCGAGACACACTACTTTCTTCGGTAGCTACGCTAACTCACTGCAAGGGATATAGAGCTTTATGGATCTTCTAAAGTTCTTCTCGAAGGACCAACCTTAACTAACAAACAAAGTGGTAGCCAAGGATTTTTACTTTATCACACGCCTCTTCTTCTCGATCTGGCCTACTAACACAAACTATCTTCCTCTCCTTCTCGGTCTGGAACAACAACAATATGCCAACTAACTCAAGTAGTATGACAAGACAAAATGCTGGAATAAATTCTTTAAAGTATTAATTCTTCACAATATTATACTTAAAGAAATCTCATTTATTCACAACACACAAATTGAGCACGTCTTCACTCTACAGGTTCAGGAACGCTACTGAGACTATACTCCAAATTCACACATATATATACAAACATTTCCACTCATCCATCAATTCATATACAAACGTTATAGCCAATTATCATAACATTATTTTCTTACCTAAAACACTTCTTAACACTAGATAACTATCATACGATATAACACTGAAGTTATTCCTACATAAATAACATAACAGTAACATATCATACTTAACATTTTATCTATCGCTAACTTAACCAAGATACTAACGTTCAAATAACGAACGCGTTCATCTTTTGTTCATATTTTGGTATTTATTACCCCGGCTCTTCATTTGAACAGATAACGTAACGTTCGCGTTCAGCTTTCGTTCAACATACTGTACATATTGATTCTACTAAATACGTAACCTACGTTAACCTAACCTATCCAGTGATCGACAACATTTATGTAAATACATAAATAAAATTGTTTTTGTAGGCGTAGGTACTAATGGTTTACGTTGTTATACATGCCAGTACCAGAATAATCTTTAATTAATTACATGACATTAATACATTATGTAATGTAGACTATTTTTGCAATAATCACATATTTTTAAAACTGCATTCTCCTGTGTGCACTCTTTCATGGCTTTACACATGCTGTGCTCCTGAAAGTTCTTTCCATATTCATATTTCTATGATTGTAAATTCAATACACTATATACTCAATGTTCAATGTAATATATTCAATGTAAGTTCAATATACTAAAATAATTACACAAATGTCATGTTTTTCTGTTAGTTTTGAAAATATTTCTTAATTATTATCTTTTAGCTAGTTGTTTAATGCAAATATATTAAAATAAAAACCATGAAACTGATGTCCAAATATATTCGCAACAAAATGCAAAGAAGGCAAATGCATACAAAAAAGACAAAATGGCAACAATGTAATAAGTAAAATGATTCGAATTAAAATGGTCTTGATTAACGTCTGCTTTTTGAAGCTGCAGTGACTGAAAAGTCTTACTTTGAAAAATCTTATCCCAATTTAGAAAGAGTTGATTGATTCCTGAACTGATAAAATGTAGCGCTTGTAGATACAGTTGCTGTTTAATAATAAAACTGGGCATTTTAATAATTTCATTATTCGGAAATAATTTTTCTTTGCCAGTCATAAACTTTCTGTCGTCAAATATGTATGACCTGTATAAGCTTAATTTATCTTCGTAATCAATATAGGCTCTTTTCTTCGAGCAATCCTTCAAAAATAATTTGGTCATTTGAAAAAATAATTGCAAGCTTTTAATTCTCTGCTGACATCTGACATGTGGGATTCCTAATAAGATATTCCCAGGAAAATTCTTTTGTTTTGTATGATTTTCTGACAGTTGATTCCAAATCCACTCAGTCCTTTCATTTCCCACAATATTGGATCCAATTATAATTTTTTCACTATCATTGCTAATCTGTTGACTACTTTGATTTACACAGTAAGAAGATAGTCGGTTCTGACAAACTGTAAAATCGAAATTTCCACAGAAATCTTTTGAGTTTTTTGATGCGTTCATATTTAAGCAATGTGGAAAATACGACAAGACTTTCCAAAAATTGCTAAAAGGTTTCGTAGCATTGGGTCCGATTAAAGCGAAATTGTCGAGTTCTTGAAAGAAATGAAAAGAGTATCTCAAGCGAGGTGGTATTATTAACTGGCTCACAATAATCCCTTTGTAACTATTGCTAAAAATAATTCCAAATGTTATCCAAATTCCAAAAGTCAAAACCAAGTTCCTCTTATTAATTTTCCTACCAATTTCAGTAGACTGTTCAATTAAAGCAGAAAAAAACCCAAATAAGCTGTAAAATATTATTCCGAATCCCCACTTTCGGTGAGCTAGCAGGTTTTGAAAGCTAAACAAATATGTCAACAAAAACATGGATAAAATCAGAAGTATCCAAGATAATGAATCATATGGCATGATAAACAATTTCCAAAAATAATCTTTATCTAATCCATGGCAAGTCACAAATTTCAGGTAATTAGTTTTGTACAGCACTTGCGGAATTGGAGGATTGGAAGTGCCCCTTGCTAGTCCTATTAAATTCCAGATAAAACTATTCTTGTTTTCCGAATTAATAACGTTGTAACTATCAAACATAAATGTAGAAAACACATCTTGATACGACGTTAATTTTTGATCTGATAGGGATTTGAAAGGATTAATCCATTTAGCATCAATTGACGATTGGTTGAGTGGGACTAATTGGGAACTCTGATTGTTATATTCAAAAATTATTTTGGAACTGTAAAAATTATTGACAACATTTCGAAATTTTACCAGAATCTTTTTATTTTCTGTGGCAAAATCTGTAACTGGGATTATCTTTGTTAAGTTTGTGTACAGATAGTAAGGTACGTATCGATTGGGTATAAATATTGGACATTCGATGCACATTTTTTGTTGATATTTTATTCTATGCAGTAGAAATTCGTTTTTCTCTGTACTGAGATTTGTCATTAAAAGCAACGAAAATCCCACGGGAAGGAGACGACGACCAAGAAAACCTATTGGTGAAATGTGGATGCTGTAACCAAACGTTTCGTAGCAGTGTGCATTCTTTTTGAAGCTTCTACCACTATTGCAATTATCGTAAGGATTGCTAACATAATTCTTGCCAATTCTAAAATCTAAAGTTATTCTTAAATATGGAAATATCCTTTTTCTTCGCACTGAGAGCCGCTCCAAACGTGATGTATTTAAAATAGTGATGGGGACTTCTAAACTCCCGTCTATACTTGGTGAGTAGGAATCGTAGACAATAACGATGGCATATCCAACAAATGAGTTGGCTAATAGTTCAAAATCCTCTATTTTAATTTGTGAGTTTGAATTGACTTTTGGAATTAATAAAAGCAACAATAATTCGTGTACGATAAATGATCCCATTTTTTAAAGACGGTAATTTCTTATCTGCGTATTAATGTAGTAAGGCATTTATGTTGTCGCCAACTAATTCAATTTTTGCATGATAATGTCATAATGCAAAATACAGAAACAAACAAATAAATAAGATATAATTTATACACACTTTTGTAGTTTATTACTTGGTCGAGTAATTTGAGTATAGACATAACACTCAACTTATTACCAAATATCTATTCAAATATAAAGAGACACTCTTTTTGAAGTAGATACCCTATATAATTATGGTATTTGTTAAATTCATTTTTACAGAAAATTAAATTTAAAACTATATAGTTGTAACAGTGTAGGCATATACCTGTACACAATCAACTCTGAAATGGAAATGAAAGAACAACAAAATCTTTCATATCTAATTCAGAACTACTTTAAGACCAAAATTCGGATAGTGGTTTATATCTTTTATACCTGTTGTTGATTTGCAGTTTCAGAATTGTGGTTTTCCGGTTATATCATTAATATTAGTCCTATTATGAAGCGATATTTTAATACCTATATGTTTACTCTCTCACAAAATAGAATTTTTATATAATACAAAGCAAACATTTCTCGTATCGTCTTGGAAAATATTTGGAGGTTTTTATAAGTAGGTACACTAAAAGCTACACACTACAACTACAAAACATTAACTGCATTCCAAACAATATTTATCAATATCTTCAAGAAATACTTCAAATAAGTAAAATTTTGGGTACTTACCTAAAGAACTGATGTTTTAAATTCTAAGAAAGTAGACACAGTAACATTTCTACTTTCGATAACAATGATAAATGAAGTGCACTATATCCACAATAATAATTTTTTCAAATGCCAATGCAAAAAATTCATCGCAATGCTCATATAAAGTTCATTATTATGGAAAATCCTATAATTCTGTGTATATATAATATGTAATCATAATACCGGTATTTACCATTTTAGCCTAGATAAATTTATTCCTAGAGAATTCCCCTTTTGAACTTTCATTAAATGTACAGTAGGTACCACGGGTTTTTACAGAATTGGTACTCTATCGACTAATATTGCTCAAGATCACCAAAAAAATTTCTACTTATTGCAACCATTTCTGAACCCTAGGGTTCAAACCCTTTAAAATCAAAATAGTTTTCACCTAGGTATCTACTCATTTTCCGGGTTTATGTACTAGAGACGAACCATTAGCTAATATATCCTCTAATTCGATGCAAAGTTTTCTGTCATTCACAAAAGTAGTTGTTACAATGGATTTCCGGGTCCTGTTATTTTTGTAAGAGTTTTCTTGAAGGTGGCCAGTCTTCTTCATATGCCAGGACAAAGAAGAAAGTTGAGCGAATGATTTCCCACATGCATTGCATTTGAACGGCTTTTCTTGGGTATGTTGTCGAATGTGTACTTCCAAAGTACCACGCTGTCGACAACGTTCTCCACAGTGATTGCAAATGTAAGGTTTTTCTCCAGAATGGAGTTGTGTATGGCTGTGGAGATTGGACAACTGAGCAAAGCTCTTTTGGCAAAGGTCACATTGAAAAGGACGCACTCCAGTGTGTAATCTTTCATGAGCTTGCCGTGCTGAGAGTTGTCTAAAATATTTTGGACAATATTTGCATTTGTATGGCCTCTCCCCCGTATGTATCCGTTCATGAATTTGCATATTGCTCCGGACCGAAAAGCTTTTGACGCAATATCCACATTTATAAGGACGTTCGTTCGTATGGATTCTTTCGTGGACGGTTCTTGCAGGTGAATAACCAAATCTTTTTCCACAGTATTTACATTCGAAGACTTTTGTGCCCCTATGGGTAATCCTATGATTTTGAAGAGTGAACCGATTGATAAAACGTTTTCGGCAACTATCGCATTGATAAGGGCGTTCACCGGTATGTAATCTGTCATGGTATTTGGCACTGGACAACTGCGAAAATCTTTTTTCGCAATAATTGCACTTATATGGCTTTTCTCCTGTGTGTGATCTTTCGTGCACTTGCAAGCTTGAGAGTTGTCTAAAACATTTTTCACAACTTTTGCATTTGTAGGGCAGTTCTCCTGTGTGTAGCCTTTTATGGACCAGCATTTGACTTTTAAATTGAAAGCTTTTATCACAATAGTCGCATTTCACCTGTTTTTTTCTGCTATGGGATGTTTTTTGAATTGTTATATGAGATGCTTGTGCAAGACGCTTTGATCCACATGAAAAGCGTTTTGCACGACAACTCCCTATCGAAGGCTTTCCTGTCGTATAGTCTCGAATTTCTCGTCGGCTTTTATTTTCAGTGCTCGGACACACCTTCAAATTCCCTAAAGATATTAATTTTATGCCACAAAAGTTTCGTCGTATCTTAATTATATATTAATAAATTATTGAATACAAACTGAATAAAAGCAAAGGATGATTACCATTGCCATTTGAACTGCTCGTCTTCCTCTGGCCTTCATAAAAACTAGGCCAATTAAGCCTTTTTTCAAAATCATCAAAATTGAATCTAAAAATAAGAAATTAAAAATTATGTAATGTGTTTTTCACTTAGTTTATTGCGTTTGGTAAATATAATAAAATATTCAGTTATAATTTAACTAATTTGATCTGGAGTTGCTCAAAATTTTGAGGAAGATACCTAGCGGTTAATAATATTAACCCAGGAGTTCAAAAATGAAAAATTTTGAAATTTTAAACTAAAATGGGTGCTAAATAGACGTTTTCCCGCAAAGTGCAGAAAATTTTTATTCTAAAATCAGTATAAAAAACTACATTTCACGTTGCGTGAGTGTTTTTTTTTTAATTTTAAGCTCAAAATTATTGAAAAATAGTAAATTTTAGCAGAAGCGAGGAAAGGCTTGCAATTTTTAGCATAAAATGAAGGGCAAGTGTTGCATTTTGCGCAAAGCGCCAATTTTTTGCATTTGTGACTTATTTTTCCAAAAAACCTTTTTTTTCTTGAATTTAAGGTTAGTATCTAGTGCGTTTTCCAAATATTTAGGTGATGCTTAAGCATTATAGCCCCCCATTAAATACGTCCTTGAACACAGATATTAGTAGATTGCAATAAGTCCAAAAATTGGTGGCTTAATTGTGTCATGATGATGTCACTCATGACCTATGTGTGCATTTTGGATTTGGGTTTAAAACAAAATGATATAAAGTACCTACATACAATTCTATGCAAATTCAAATTTTACCTTAAATTTGGAAATTCTTTTGCCAGTTTAGTCAGCTCCTTATAATCTAATTGACGCACGTTAACCACGGATTTCCTACAATTCAAAAGTGAAATAATTATGTCTTGATTTCATCATAAAACGGTCAAAAGTATTTAGCAGAATTATTTTTTTCCTCCAGAAAAATTTATATTGGTGTATAAATATTGGTGTATGTTCAGGGAATTTAGTTTGTGTATTTTCAGTTTTAAGAAGTAATCTAATTTAATTCGTTTGTTTTCAATGCCAGGGACACTCGGTAATTCACTAATATATGAAAACGAAAATTATGATTTAGCTTTTTCCATTTTCAATACAAGCAAAAACCTTAATACATTTATAGAAACAAAATGAAAGCAAATATACAATTAAAAATAAGAAAATGTTTACGAAAGCAAAATACGTGCAGCCAAATTACTATAATCCATAATTACAAAAAGTTACTTGTCAAGAGTATTTTTGTTGCTTATTCCAATATCCAGAGTTTTTGGAAACCCAAATCCAACAATTTTGTGTTCACTTTTTTTATGATCAATTAATTTTTCGCATGTTGAAAACGTGGCTTTACATGTTTTGCACATGTACCAGGTAAGAGGGAATTTATACATTTCATTGGTTATTAATGAAAATTATAAAAATGACCAATTATTCAGTAAACACCGACAGGTAATATTGAAAAATAAAGAGTAAGGCACATGTCTACTATTTCCATGTGGAAGTTTACATGGCCCGATATTTAATATTCCCCCCACATTTTATCAAAATCTAAAATCTTGTAGCCACTGCTGTTTCAATGTCATCTGTAGAGATAAGAACATCTCTTCCACTCTTCCAGTACTGGACATTTAAGTCGCTTGTTTTACAGGAGTTCCAGGTACATAAGATATGTAGTTACCTGAACTTTTTTATCCTGTGTCCTGTACTGTATTGTCACTGTCTGTCTTCCTGGGGCAAATTCAGATGCGTTTTAAATACACAATACATAAATACAAGTATTATATCTAAGATGTATCATGTATCATATTTTAGTTGACTTAATTTAATTAATGTTTGAGCACGGCTACTTTGTATACTTTCTGTTTAAGAATGCGTGAAAATTGTTTTTAAAATTCGTTAGTTTTACGAAACATTGTTATGGGGTTTTGATTCATTTCTGTATAAATTGTTCCCCAATATTGTCTGTAATTTTTAATCATTGTACATATTATTAGAATAACCGAAACCAACATTACAAAAATGTAATTTGACTATATATATTTAGGTACCCATAAAAACAAAAGCACGCGAGGAAAAGGCAACAAGCTGACAAAAAGGATATGAATATGAGTATTATATTAAGCATCTCTATCGCGTAATCCTCCTACAGACCTACGACGAAAGACGACCACTGAACGAAACTTCATCATATTTTTTTCAAGCAACGCAAACGCAACGTAACAGCAAAAACTTGTTCGTATTCATATAAATATCTACAGCTAAAAAGCACTTTGTTGGTGAAATTGCATTTGTGAGTGACGTTATATGTATGCATGGTAGATGTATAGGTCTTACTATTGTACGCAAAATATCTCATTCATTCATGTAGTTACACATAGACATGCCAACTAAACGCAAAAAGGAGGAATAAATACGTCGCATAAGTTATATAGAACGTTTTATTAATCTAATCTCGTTGGTTGAAGTAGTAGACTATCAGATTAGAACTACTCGGTAGGAATTAGGAATCACTGAGCAGTGCAGTACTCCGTAGTAGATTTAATACTGTTTCGTTCAAAATCAACATTGTATAAATACTGAAAAGCAGAAATTATTTTCGTTAGTTACAGTTAAGAAGGCGAGGCAACATTAAAGTTTCTCTTCAGTGACCTGCTTCTGCCTTCCTGCAGTAACTCCAAAGAAGTCTTAGTACACTAACACGGGCACAATATTATTCTATTAACTAAAATTGCGACCTTTCATCATTAATCTATTGGAATAAGCATAAATTCGGTTGAAAACGTAAAGGTATCTTATTCTTCTTCAGAATTTTCAGTTCCTAAAATTAAAATCATACTTTATATAGTGATAGTTTATGTTTTATAGTCATACTATAGCCATATGCCATGTAGAAGAGTCATTGATGGGGTGTGTTAATTTTTGATCTCATTTTGAGTCTCACTAAAAATGTCTGTATTAATAACAGAAATGTCATCACCGGCAATTAAGCGTCTTCAGCAAGATCTAAAGCAACTGGAACAAGAGCCGATTGTTGGAGCCAATGCGGCGCCTTTTGACGGTAAAAACTTGATGGTGTGGCATGGGATCGTTGTTGGAACGGAAGGAACTGCACTTTCTGGGATCCCCTTGCGATTCTGCATGGAATTTCCGAACGATTATCCGAATTCTCCTCCTAAGGCATATTTCGAGACATACATAAGTTATGCAAACGGAGCGACGATGTATGACAGTAAAGGAAGAATGGAAGTCTGTCTAAATATCTTTGGAAACTTCGGACATATCCACACAGAATGGAAATCCGAGTCTTCAGGATGGTCACCTGCTTACACGGTGTCCACAATTTTGTTGTCAATGCAAGCATTAGTTATGGGGGATATGCTGTCTTCAGAAAAATCTCAAGTTCGACTCATGGTCGACAATGCCCTGAAGTTTAGCTGTCCGGAGACACGACACGTGGGATCTGATTCTTCTTTGTGGTTTCCACAAGTGATCACTGATCCAGCAGTTGCACAATCAATCATCGAGAAATACCGTAAGAAAAATCCTCAATCTAGCAGTGTCCTTGAAACATTTTACATTTGCTATGCAGCTAGTCATTTGAACGGGAATAATTCCACACTCGGCTACGGGATTCACATTGACAACCCCAGAAATGGAATGCTATCCTCCCCATGCGAATATTTGAGCGAGGAATCCTTTCTGAGAGGAAATATTCGCAAGAGTACCACAAATAAGCCCTTTGAATATTGGCTGCCGATATTAATTAAGAAAGAAGACTGGAATTCTAAAATTAAATCTAAGTTCCTATCCACTGTCGAACAAATATGCTCAGCTATCGAGTTCCAGGGACCAACTCATAAAAAAGTGTTCAAAGTCTGCTCCTCATTAATGAACGGACTAGTAGTCGAAATTATGAAAAATGAGGACAACACAACTGCCAATGATAAATTCATCAATGGCTATTTCTCAATCTTTCGATTACTCTCTCAATATGCAGAAGGCGACAACAACCTCGCTCCATTTGCAGACGATTCCTTGCGAAAGTTTATTGGAAATCCGGAAAGCAGAGTTAAGAGGTCCTTGCCAAATCTCGGAGAATTTTTAATGTACTTGACAATTTCCTCGAAATTCACATGGGATAATATCTCAAAAGTTTTTATGGACGAGTGTGAAACGAGACAGGTTTTCTGGTACTGCGTCGGAAATTATAACAGCCGTGCAGAGTATCCAGAATTGGCAAATGAAAACTACAAAGGAAACCGCACACAAAAAGTATTCCAAGCAACTAAAGTTAGTAGAAATCTAGTCATGTTCCAAATCAAATTCGCAAATGTTACCAGATTCATCGATCTGGCAGAATTTGACGCAAATTCGGGATTGGCCCCTGAATTTTTGAAGGATGAACTCAAGGGTCTTTATAGTCAGATAGGAGCTGTAAAAAATTGGGATGAATTTTTCGATTTTGTCCAGATGCCAAAAGTTGCAGAGACTACAAGGGTGGCAGAGCTTGTCATGGCCGTTAGACGGTCGGCTCAACAAGGATATCATAATACCAATAATAATCCCAACAATAGTGGTGGGAACAGGGGACGCCAAAGACGCTATTAAAACGACTGATTAGAATCTTAGTTAAAAAACCAAAATATAAACTATAAAGTTTTTGGGAAATATCTCTAGTGATAATTGTGCTATTTTACTTTAGTATTGTAACAGTTCATTTAATTAATTGTGTGTGTATAATATGAACTTTGCTTACTGCGACTATAATAATTTTACAACTTAAACATTACGCTGTATGTCTGTCACTATAAATGCAATTTACAATTAAATATGGACAAACAGTCATGTTATGCACATATAAATAATTTGTTGCTGGATATTAAAATTTGGATATTAAAATTTAGGTAATATAAATTGTTTATATGAATAATTTTAAACATTCCAGTACCAATTCATTTCTAATAAGAATATAATTATATGCTGTTGTGAATTTGAGTTAATTAATTATTTCTAATTAGGTACTTTGTTGTGTATTTAAGATATAAGGTCTAAGGTCACTTAAGGGGGCCATTAGCGGGCGTTTATGTCTGTTTCGACAATCCTCTAATTAGCAAAATCTCCATGGATATTTAAGAAATATTTAAGAAAGACAGGTAAAAATCGTACTGCGTCCACAATTTATTATACAGTCGGCTCAAAATTAACAGCTAATAAATATGAATTTGGCGGTTTTATAGATGGTTACTATAGGTTTATTTATCTGGTGTTTATAGATTTTACATGAACGCTAGAAAACACAGAAAGGAGGGGTTTACAAGGCGCAAAAATCATATTTATTAGCTCTTAATTTTGAGCCGACTGTATGTCATATTTTTTTATGGAGAAATTATATTATTATTTCTCCTAGAGTTGTTGACGTAGAAAGACATTATTGATCTCCACGGACTTCTGGAATGTTCCCCCACAATACTAAAGAGAGTTATTTCCAGCTTTCATCTCTGATTCGGAGATATAACTGTTTTTTTTTTTGAAACATCTTTCAACAAAACAGTTAAATCTCCGAAACAGAGATAAAAGTTTGAAATAACTCTCTATAGCATTGTGGGGGGAACATTCCAGAAGTCCGTGGAGATCAATAATGTCTTCCTACGTCAACAACTCTGGGAGAAATATAATTTCTCCCAAAAAAATATGACATATAATATATTGTGGATGCAGTACGATTTTTACCTGTCTTTCTTAAATATTTATTAAATAACCATGGAGATTTTGCTAAAAAGAGGATTGCCGAAACAGACATAAATGCCTGCTAATGGCCTCCTTAATAGTAAAAATAAATACCATTTCAAGATATAAAAAAGTTGCAAGAAATAATACTACACAACTATTAGGTGTTTGAATAAAATGCATTGTAATATTACATTTTAGCCTATTACATTAATTTATAGCTATTGACTACCACCGGCTTTGAAAAATAAAATGTTTAAGAAACCTTAAAAAACATTGTTTATAACCAATGTCTTCTGAAACATTCATTTTCACAAATATAATAAATCTATTAAATGTTATTGATACGGGACAGTTTTCAAAATAAATTTTCCGCAACTTGTACTATATCTTTCATTAGAAAATAGAAATCCATCAATTGAACAAATCCAGTTTTAAGGAAACGAACGCAGGTTTAAGAAAAAACTGCGAATAATACATTATATTCGTATAACTTAGTGGGACAATTATTAATTGTAATAACTGGGTCCAGCTGTAGGTGCACTTTGTTGGTTGTCATAATTTCCAGGGCGTTTTCTTTTCCTTAGTGGCTCAGTTCCCACGCCGTAGGATTCCATTCCTGTTTGAATGAAGGATTCTTTCTCGCTTTCGCTAAGTGGTGGCAACCCTTCTTTTTCACGTCTAGCAATATTCCTGTCAAGTTTTTTTTGTACTTTAGCCCGGACATAACTTGGGACATTGTAATTCCTTTTCTTGCGTTCTGACTCGGGTCGCATCCACAGGGGTTTCAGGTGATATCCTTTGGCCACGTGTTCCTCATAGTCGTTCTTTGTGGGGAAACCCCTTTTACAAATGTCACAAACTGATTCGGCATTTATCCCGTGGCTGCCTAACAAATGTTTTTGTAAAACTATTTTATTTTTCAATTTGATTCCACACTCAAAACAGAGACATGTGTGCTCAGTTTCATGTACCAACTTTCGGTGAGTTTTCAGAGAATCTTGTGTTTTAAATCTGGCCTTGCAAATATCACACTCGTGAGTTTTCTCTTTAATTTCGTGAATCACTCGAATGTGTTTTCGTAGGGCAATTTTATCTTTGAATCCCTTTCCACAGTCCTTACAAACAAACGGACGCTCTTCCGAATGAGTGGCCACGTGCTTTTTAAGGTAAAAAGGAGCAGAAAAGCCTTTTCCACAAATTCCACACGGATGATTTTTATTTATACCCAAATGAGCTTTTTCATGAGCTTCAAGCAAACCTTTGGTTATAAATCGCCGCTCACAATAACTGCATCCGAAAGGTCGCTCACTTTCTGGTTTGTGCAGTGCAAATACGTGATGAAATTTCATGTGTGGAGTCGACAGCACCTTGCCACAATATTCACATGTCAACCTATTGATTTCCCCTGGATGGATGTCCAGCCATTTTTTATCTTTTGACGAGTCTCTTTTTTTCGGAGCATTTCTTCTGTTTCTCTCTGTACGAATTTTGGCTAACAATAAAAATACAGAAATATTAAATAAAAAAACGGCCTAATCATCAACTTTGTTCACCCTTATACTAAATATTTTAGACTAGATAATAAATTAATAATTAAAATATAATCTTAAAATATTTTACTATCAAATACATATAGTAAAAATAAGTTAATTTTTAAATATGATTTTATATTTTATAAGAACTTACATTTGAGAGTTCTTTCTTCATTTGACTGAACATGAACATCATAAATATGGGTTTTAAGATAGGAAATGAGGGGAAAACTTGCACCGCAAGTAATACAAGCATACGTCTTCTTCTCTATGTGAGTAGTTCTAGTGTGATTCCACAGTGATTTTGCTGACACGTGTTCTTTACCACATTTTGCACATTCGAATTTGTTCTCAGCCTCCTGATGTTTCTTTACATGTTCATCATAGAGCTCTTTTTCAGTAAAGTTCTCTCGACAAAATGTACACGTCCTTTTAAACGGTTTTTGTTTTGCTCGAAACTGATAGAAATGGATTCTGTTTTTTGGAATCTTAAGAACGGCGCTGCCAGAGATTTTAATTGTTCTGCCAAGAAGCTCAGTGCCTGAAATAACAACAAATGGATAATTATTTGATTTGCAAAATAATGCAAATATTAACATAAAAAATCATTTTTCTTCCAATTTTACTACACTCATAGAGTTAGCAACTAGACTCACTTTTTCCTAAATCCAGAGAAACTCCCCTTCCTGGGATGTATTTGTGAAGTAATACTTTTCCGGTTTTTGGTATATACCATTTTCCATTGGGTAACTGAACAACACTAGGATCTCTCTGAATTTTCCGATGACAACGATCTTTAAGTATAGCCAAATTTTCTTCTCTTTCTTCCGTAGCAGTCTCACTAGCAATCGTATCGTTATTATTGAATACGCTTGGTTCTTGGTCAGTATCACTGTCTTCTGCTTGCCTTGAGTCTCCTAAGTCATTATCTAAATTGTCATTGTCGAAATCCTCACTTTCGTCATCGTTTTCTATTTTGACTTCACTTTTATTGTACCGTTCCTTCTTTTCACAAGGTGGCTCAATTTCATTTTCAGCCTCTTCGGTGAAAACGTTGAAATTTTCTATCTTTAAACTTTTCTCCGCAGGATCCGTATTTGGGATGTGAAGACTTGTTTTCAGTTTCTCTGGCCAAAGAATACAATGGGGAAATAATCTTTTAACAAAGGAAGTTGGAATAGTCCGACTCATAAATTCTCTGTAATTTCTGTACAACTCGGACACATTGTACAGGCAATCATAGCACATGAAAATCTCTTCTGCTTTCCCTATTCGGGTTTTGTTCATTTTTAGCAGACCTTCGAAGACGACAACAAATACATCAACAATTCTGATATGCAGTTCAGCTGAGTTCATTCGGTCATACCACGATATCTTGTTCCCTTCATTCGCAATCCCACACGGACCATCAAACAATTTTGAGCAGTTGCTGCATCGGTCTTTTTCCGAGTACTTTATACGCTTGAACTTTGGAACAGTCATTCTTTACGAATCTCTCCTATTCTTCCTTAAAAAATATTATAATTGGAACATAAAATGGTATAAAAACAAACATAAACTTATTTTATTTGACTTTACTAATAATGTTTAAGAAATGAGAAAAAATTACCATATCCATTGGAATGATTTGACGATGAGATTTGCCTTACGGAAAGTCAAAAGTGAAAATCTTCAGAACTGGATTTCATAGTTTTATTTTGGCGCACTCAGTTGCTTTAGCGGAGAGTAGGTTCCCGTGTGTGTGTAACGTAAACGAAACTGCTAACTTTCAGGAAAATATTTTAGATTGACCAAAAATGTAACTTCTTAATGCTGGAAATGTATAAATGGGATAGTTTTAGATTTTTCATGAAATTTGAAATGTAAATTTCCATCCACGTAAGTTCATGTACATATTTATGACTGAAAAAATCAAGTTGTATAATGGTTACTTGAGAATCTTCAGTTTTTATTTGCACGAAAATTAATTATTATATCCATCACAATATCAGGTGAAGCATGCTGCTCATTTTGTAAATTCTATTGTAGTTCTTGAGTTATATATATTATATATAGTCTTCATTATACCCACATTTATTTCGAAAGACCCTTCATAGGGTCAAAATTGATAACTTGAATTTTAATATATAACATCGCTGATAATTTTAATTTTATCGCTATTACACTTAACTATTAATTTAATATTACAGTACATACATAAAGAAATAGAACATCATAGGTAGTTCAGCCATCATTGACATCTTACCTTCTAATTAAACATACTTATAACTTCAAATCGATTTTAGACGACTGGTTTATTGTTTCAATAAGCATGCCGTTTATTCGGCAATACTTTTGGAGAATATTTCATAAGGAGTCAGTTCTAAGCGCAACTTCAACGAGTAATTGGAATGTTACTGAACACGTAAACGACGATGTTGAAGATTACTTTATTTATAGGTTTATCAGTAGATAACAAAAACGCTTGTTTATTTGTAGTCACTAATGCTGCCCATGTTGGTAGGCTGCAACTGTACATCGTAAACCTAAATATATTTAAAAGTATTAAATTTTCAATTATAAATAATTTCCATAAAAAATTAGAAATTGTCATAAAAAATGTATTTACCTGCACCGACTCCGGAGCAGATAGAGCGTAAATTAGGGCATCGGCTACATTCTGTGGTTCCAAACTTTCCACTTTAGTGTAGAATTCCTGTGCTTTCTCTCCCATAATATTGTAGTGAAAATTGGTTTGAACCCGTCCAGGACTCACTCCCTACAAATAGTATAAAAAGTATTAATGCCATAAACAAGTTCAAAAATTTATTATAATATATGCTAAATAAATATTTACAGTGACTCGAATTCTGGATCCTTTGTCTGCTAATTCCTTTCGAAGACCTACACAGGAATGAATATCAAATACATTATACATTTTAATTAAGTATAAATAAACAATTTAGTAACAATAATTGATAGCAAATGTTAGTTTTAAAACCTTGAGTAAGTGAAGTGATAGCGAATTTTGTAGAGGAGTAAAAATTCATTATACCAGGGACACTATGACCCAACATACTGTAAATTTAAAAATACGACAATTCAGTCAGTTTCTTATTCCCAAAATTCCTTCCAAAAGTTTCATTTAATAAATATTTGTATTCACCTGTTGATGTTGAATATATGGCCATCGTTAACGTCCCGTTCCAACATTGATTTCACAGCCAATTTGGCACAGAGAACTGGTGCAACTACATTTAGTTTCAACATTTTCTCCATTTCCTCTGAAGATATTTCTGCAAAACAAAGAATGAGCGTAATCTTTAAAACTTACTTATGAAAATGGCAATTACAAGCAATCCAAGGTTTAGAAAGAAAAGTATCCAACTTCTTTATCTATTTAATCTACCATATCTACCCTTTATAAATTATCGTATTTTAATGGCAACAAATGCATTGTAAATATTTAAATCCTAGATTTAAAGCTAAACATTACCAAAAAGCAAAATATGTAAGAGAATAAATGTTTATAATTGAAAATCTCAGGAAGTCCTCAAGTTTTAAAAATGTCGAAATAAATAGACGACAGCACAAAAAAATGAATTGTACTTTTAATAATTTATTTTAGCAGGTAGTCTTACCAAGAAGAGGTGTACCGGTGGCAATCCCCGCATTATTTACTAAAACGTCTACCCCTGAGTATTTCTCATTGATCCACTTGAACATTCCTTCGATTTCAGACTCTTGGTTTAAGTCACATTTGTACGAAACTAAAGTACCAATAATGCCATCTGTATTTTTGGCTAAATACTGAAGACAGAAATATTAATTAGTTTATTTTGCCGATTTTACTTTGATGAATTTGTAAAACAGGTATTGTTTGTAACCAAATTACGTCAATTGAAGATGTTCGTCTGGCACACCCAATCACAGTCATCCCATGTTTTGCCAATTTGACTGCAATACTGGCTCCGATACCAGACCCAGCTCCAGTTACAAGAGCGACACGCCCAATCCATCGATCCATTTTTGATTTTGGAAATAAACGAATTTTATTTTACTGCAAGAAGAGCTATGTGCAGAGAGGCACTTGATGCTGACTCAGGTCAAGGTCAAAGATACTTACTTGATTCTGCAAATAAAATATCCTCAAATGAACAATAGAATTACTCTATTTAGAAAAATGTAGAAAAAAATATATGACATAGAAATGATACTTAGAAAACACAAACATGCCATCATATACACAATTCATCATATAGAATATTATTATAACCCCCAGGTTAAGGAGGGGTTGACATGATTTCCTTCCCTGATTCAAGGAGAATGGCTTAATGTAGAGCAATGAAATAAACAATT
>JAAAYG020019242.1:0-17055 GCA_009936455.2 Tomocerus minor
AAATGTGTGTGTAAGTAAAGTCAAGGCCGCTTAATTATAATGTATATTTAATTACTCCCCGTAGGATCATTTTGGCAGCCTTTAAAGCCGCTGAATGGTAGGTATAAGAAATACAGATAACAGAAGTTTTGGAAGAAAAACTTACAATAAAGGCTCTTATGCTTACTGAATAAGAGGTTGTAACGAGAACTATGTATTTTGCATAGAAAAGGGGTGTATCCGGGAAATGCTTTTGTAACGGAGCCGGGGTGGGATTGGGAATTTAAGAGTATTTATATGAACGAAAATATTGAAAATATTTTAAATATTAAATAAAAATATAAAAAAATAAATCAAAAGTGAATGAAAAATAAATTTTCTTCAATTTCTTATTTTTCCAAATATTTTCTATTTTGGGGGACGTCTCAGTTCCCATGTCCCCAAGCGTTTCTCCCACCCTGTCTGGACTTCTACCAAAAACCGAGTTGATCGTGCCCTAATAAGGAGAATCCTAAACAGAAATAATATGACATTCATATATGAAAAATTGGTATCGATGCATGTAAAACCGCCGCTTTTATCCTGTACGTTTACTTGATATTTACTATTTTGATGAAATATTTATTTTGCAGATTTAGAGGCATACGCATATAGGTACATGGAAGGGGGTCATCCGATAAAAGTTAGATCCGGCGTGAAAAATTGTAATTGGGAAAGTTTTTGGTCTTTTACATTTCGATATGTTTTGTTAAGACTTCAGCTTTAGATTGAGACATTGAGAGGGTCTAGGGAGCAGAAATTGGATTGTCGATTCTTAGAAACATTGTCTACAAATAAGTTTATGGGCTTCTTTAAGCTCTACAGAAATGTATGTACTAGAAGGGTTGAGGTTAAAATGGTTGTTATGATCCATGGTATAGTGTACATAAGAGTAGGCGGATATAGAGCTATTATCGGCATACCTTACATCTACATTACATGAGAAACTTAGGCTCATAGAAAAGGAAGAATGTTAAAAGCATACCACATACTGACTAATGCATGAGAATAACGTTAACGACCCAAAGTGCAGCTAGGAAACAAGACACAAGCAAATCGTATAAAAGGATTGCATAAGAAGGTTATCCTGTACGTACATATAATAGTAATACATTGTAATACTTTGAGCACTGCACTACTGCACTGGCACTAGTATAGCACATTTAATACATTGGGAGTACAGTGAAACATACGGAAACGATACGGTAATCCAGCAACAACGTACACTTAAGTAAAAGCAAAGTAAACCATGCATAGAAGTCAAAACATGCTGTGTCGTGTACTTTGTAGTAGAAATAACTTTTATTCTTTTCGAAGTAGTTTTTATATTTGAATTTACTAAATACGTCGTAACTAGTGTACCATTGCACTTTTACAATTATGTCCCAGTTTGATATTGTAACCAAGAAAATAAGGTTCACGACACGGAAATGTATTTCAAAGGATTCGTAGCTCCTGATTCCATTGTGTATTATTTTCTGTCATCGAATTACAATAAATGGTGAGTTAATAAACATATAATTTTAATGGTTGTTAATGTTTACATTTTCATTTAACATGACAATTCTCTCGACAGCCTATTAATTTTTGCTGTATGGAACTACTATAGTGGAGAGGTGTAAATGGATAGAAGGTAATCAAAATTAATATATTATACATAGTTTTGATCAAACCTAAATGTATTACACTAGGACTATTATTATATTGTTGATCAACGTTTGATAATGTTCAGATCCAAAACCACGCAAGTTTGTAAACGTAATTCTTATTTACAATTGACGTATTAAACATATTTTCACAGGAAAAATTTATCCCAGCATCCCAGTAACATTCTTGAGACTCAAAAATGAATGTTGAGAGGATTTGTTTGGATTTCAACCCTAGGTCTGTAAAAAAGTATTATCCTGCAATTATAAAATTTAATTAAATAAATATATCTCCCACTAAATCCTATTTGAACTTGTTTTACAGCAAATTTTTGGTCCACTCTTGCTTGTTCACCTTCACAGTACTAATTGCCCTTCGTCTTGATGAGACAATCACATGGAGTTATTGGGCAGTTTTTGCCCCCTTGTGGTTTTGGAAAGTTATGGTAGTTTTAGGTGCGGCTATTGGAAGCTATGTTTGGTGGAGACATCCTCATTATAGGTAAAATTTTTATTGGAGTTTTACAATTATATCGACCTGTGCGTAATTTATTCGTATTTTATTTGAAATTTAAATTGCAGAATGGAAGGAGAGGCTTACATCCAATACAAAGCAATGATGATCACTTTAGCGCTTCATTTGCTTCTACTGATGTTTGAGCTGTTGGTCTGTGATAAATTAGAATCCCGACGTCATATTTGGATTTTGGTCTTTATCCCACTAATTTTTATCTCCATAATTTCCATAGCCATTTGTATATGGGCTGTGAAAAACGACAGATCTTTTGATGTAAGTGTTTAAATAATTGTAACAAAAAGCTGTGTGCTATGTTCAGAAAAATATTTGTGTCATAAGCAAATATATTAAATTACTTTATAGTAAACTGCTGCATTACCTACAACGGCAATTTTTATTTTAAATGAAATGTTAAATGTATTATGGATCAAATTCTGCAGTTCGCTGTATGGATTAATTATAAACAGACTAACTGGTTTGTCAAATAAATCGATTAGTAACTTGCTCATGGCAATAATCAATAAAATCGTGTAGTAATATTTGAAAGTATTGAAATATATATGATGACAGATTGTTGTCATCAAATGTTCTTGATAGTATAATATATATTTACTACAGGAATATCATTTAAAAATGTATAATTTTAAAAACATTTTTCCATTTAAGAATTCCAAGCAGATACATAAAGTATGCGAGATAATTTTGATGTTTCACTAAATCGACTATAATTCATTCATTGTCATTCAGGCATTGGATTTTATATGCTGGTCAAAGTACAAAACATTTAATATCTCTTTTTTCTATTTTTTAGTTGGAACTTTTTTGCTCCGTGAATATTCTACAATTCATATTTTTAGCTTTGCGACTGGACAATTTTATCACGTGGGAATGGGAAGTTGTTTTCGTGCCACTGTGGATTTTGTTGTGTGTATCTTTGGTTGGTGTACTCTACAGCATCATTTTTGCCGGAATTCTGCTTCGTGCTCCAGATATTAATGCTGAGCAGAGACGAAATTCCACCAGTTCAGCAATCAGTTATACCTTCCTCGTAATACCAATTTTAATCTTTCAGGTAAGTTTCCAATTTTCATTTTACCATTGCCTCATTTGCCGTTTTGTAGATTTTGGCAGGAGAAGGAGTAGGTAAATGACTTGTAAACAGTGACGATGTTTACTGATTGCTGTAAATATAAAATTTCCCAATATGCAAAAAATATATGTCCTGTGACGTACAAAGAAATTGCGAATTTCCCCGGGGATAGAATATAATTATTAAAATATTTTGCTGTCATGATAATTTGACACAGAAGTTAAAATTGACATATGTCAAAAAAATTAATTATTCAGACCGCTATAATTTGTCAAAGGCCCAATGTAATTTATTGATCGTTTTAATTCCCAATAGGTGCTACTAACAAATAAGCTGGACGAGGATATTAATCTGAATTATATAGGAGTTGTGTCTCCACTTTTTTTGACATACACACAGTTGATACTCATGTCGTTTAGCAATAAGAGGAGCAACAAGTGTAAGCGAACAATATTTATGTGATACTAAAATATTCTGATGACTACAGTGCAAATAGTGAATTTACTAATGAAAATTGTGGATTTACAGGGTGGTTTGGAATTCGCAAAAACTTTTGCCACTTTCTCTTCGACATCTGTCCGTGTTTTCAAGAGTATTGCAATATTTCTTACAGTGTTCATGATGATGATGCTCCAGTTCGACCGAATGACGAAACGGAGAACTCAGACGAACAGCCTTCCAGTAGAAGACGCACATCTTTAGTAACTTCAAAAATTAATTCCAAACCAATCGTGCCCATTGTTTCTATTGAGATGCCAGACTAGTTATAGATTATAAGTAGCTGTAGATAATTGTTATTAAGTATATTATAGACTAACAATATAATACGAATGGTGTTATTAATCGGTCAAGCTAGCTGTGTACCGGATTTACAATATTGCATCGAAGCCCACCAAAATTCTAACTTTTCGCTTGAACTGGCATGAAAAAGATGCAATTGACTCTAAAAGCACATTATGTAATGTTAAAGTTATTATAGGTAGGATAAAGTGTTAAAAATCGGATGAACATTCTAAAATGTAAATAACGATCCATTTAGAAATCTCCACATATTTATTTTTCTCTCTCTATGCCTGAAAAGAGGCAATTTTCTTATGCTTTCCTGTGTCGGTCATTCTTCAAGTAGATATCTTGATAATAGATCGACCATTCTTTAAGTAGCTTCATAATTTATTCAGTCATTCTCATGCTCATAAATTTGTCTGAAAAACTAATTGTCTTTTGAAGAATGCAATAATTACAAAGAGTCACTGAGCAACATCAATGTAAGGTTTGATTTCTTCGTTTGCAAATTTCACACAAATTCTAGTGTCCACTCAACCCTTGTTTTTTATAGTCTTGCAAGATAGCAAATGAATTGTCAATGGAAGGTCCCTTTCTACATTATACTAACAATTGAAATGGTATCAGAAGGCTTCCTTTGTGTTTAATTTATTATGTTTACATAGAAAACAATAGCAATAATTTGATAGCTATTTCAGGACTAATTTTTTTTGATAAGGAGTAGTTAAGTAGTCAATATATTTTTTCGTTGATTCGATTTTTAGTCAAAAACTTCTCAGGCAAGAAAATGTTGAATTTTATATTACAAGAAAATTTAATTTGGAAAAAATATATTTTCAACTAATACTACTAAATACTAATAATACTACATAGGAAAAACCAGTCATGTCTGAGTTCTGTAGATTTATTATTAAATAACTAAAGAAAGAACGAGATTGTTACCTTTGTTTTGAAGTTAAGTATTATTGTCACTAAGGGACTCCGGAGTGCATCCATATTTTTATCATACAGCTATTATCCCGTATCTGAGATCCTGACATGTCTATACCATACCTAGTTATTACTAATTAAATAAACCATAGTTAGTAGTCACGAACTTTGAGAATGTGTGGCGATACAGATTAAAATTATAAATCAATATATAAAAAATCGAATCAAAGATATTACTACTCAGCTAAGTTATCCGCAAATGAATATTTTATTGGCTTTTAGTACGTATAAGTACTTAGCTCCAGTTTCACTTCCGACCGACATGTTTGCCTTTATAAATAAAAATTATTATAAGAATTATACACAGAAAAATGGTGAGTTTTGAAATTAAATGCTAATGTTTTATGAAGGTTTTTTTCTGCATTTTAAATATTTATAAAAGATAGAATGCTATACTGTGAATGTAAACGTTTCGTAATAGATACTTATGAAAACTGAGAACCACATTAATATAGACTTGGAGAAATACTAACCAGAGGATAATGATGTAGTCGAGGAAAACTGCCTAGAGAAAATAAATATTTTAGACAGCGAAATAATTGTGGATAGAAATTAAAATGTATTTAGAAAATAATGTTCAACAATCACTTCGTTAGTAATTTCTAAGCAAGTGTTATTTAAGTTTTTTAAGAGAGTAATTCGAGAATTTTGAAGCCTTTCATACTAACAGTGTATAAAAAGCAAATAAAAAAGTCTACTTAGTAATTGATGGACTTTCCTCATAACGTGCACAAAGGAAATGGTAGAACGAATATATGACAACAATATTATACAATATAATAGCAGTCCACGAATATTTTTGTGCCTCCATGTAATGTAATATCATAGATCGCATTGTGTGAAGCGAAGTCATACAGATGCTAAATCGATAGCAGAAAAGAATGTGACATCTAGATTAGAAAAATACATTGCAATGACCCTATTATTACTTTATAAATACTAACCAAGCCTGTTATTTATCTAATTGTTATGTACCATTAATATTTAATTGTCCATTTTCCCATGCCCATGCCCAAGAGTGACTACTAATCTACACATTTGTATTTTATGTAAATAATGTTACAAATGATCATTGTATTTATTGTTAAATATGACTATAAATGTCATTTAAGTCATTTCGAATTTGACTGTACGAATAGAATTATCGCTGTTAAATAGAACAAATCCATTTTATAACTTTGAGTGAAGACAATGAAAGAGAAAGGTTGGATTCTACAATATACCTCCTACCTACTTAATATAGCTGCAATAGTTTCCACATCAAGCAGAGACCTACAAAATATGATGTAGTTTATGGCAAATGGCATTTTGCCCTATGAATATAAAAACGTCTAATTTTATTATGCAATATCGATTAAGGAATATGGCATGTAATATATTAAATAGTAGAGATGGACGTCGGGTCGCCTTATCAGCTGTGTACGAATGTGAATGTAATTTCAAAATAAGTACCGGTTCGGGCCCAAATAAATTAAATTAGTAAATTATTGTTATTAAATAATGTCAGCTAGTTACGAATGAAATCTGTAACAATTTTCATAAGTCGTAGTTTTCAGAATCTCGTAATTGAAGTTAAAGTTTTGCCTGTTGCTGAAGTCCATATAATGACAATATACAAGGTATTAAAAATCAGCACATCGACTTCGTTATTTTATTTCCTGTGAGTATATTACATACTATGCAGTTTTTGATCATGTTCGATGGGTCAAGAATAAAGCAGTAGCATGAGATTACTTTAGTAACAATATCCTCTACTTTGTCATACATGTTAAACTAAGTCTGCAGAGGAAATTAGAAAATTTCTAGAAATTTTATTGATGTTATTTAATTTTATTATGTCTAAATTTTTCAACTCTTAGCACACTTTGTGTTGATATTCTTCATAAAGGCTGAAGCCACGTGAATAGGTGGACTGATAGAATACCAAAGTTTTATATCGAGCAGTAGTTTAGTTTCGTCATTTATTAATTATAATCGCGACCCGACCCATCTTCATTTGTAACTACCAACAATATAATTATTAATTTTACTACCTAACATTCTTCTGAATCTCATAAATCATCAGTTTGCTAAACGCCTTCGTCTTGAAGTAAAAACTGATGGTCGAAATTCTAAATGCAATAATATCTGTCATAAGTTTTGTATTATATAAGAGAAAACACCTATTCATTATATTACCCCTGCTGAAAATCTTTTAAAACCATCCACTGAACCCAATTTTCTTTAATTGACCAAAATATCTTATTAGCTGTACACGAAATAGTATTCCATGCCCAAGTAAAAAATATTGATGTTGATTTAGACTTTATACCAATCTGTGCATGCATTGTGTCAAATAATTATTTTCCTTTCACTGGACGTTTATTATCCTATGAAAGAAATAACTCGTTATAATTTACCTGTTTGTTGAATTTATTCTATTTTCTTTAGATAGGTACCTACCTTAATAATCAGTGCTTATTAATCATTTTCTAATTCTTAATTTTCTCCATATTTTTATTGAAATTAATTTTTATTTGTGACTGTAAAAAGGAAAAACGATTAATTTGCATTCAGCCCTGTCTAAGATAATATAATCTTTTATTTTTTGAAATTTGACGACAACGAAGATCAGTGGATAAAATATAAAGGGATTTTTACAGGGAATTAAGAAAATTGTATAAGTGGCATTGAGTGATAGTTGAATTTCCACTTAAGTCAAGTTATATAAGTATTTAAAATCTAGGTACATATCTCTACTGTACTGCAAAGGAAATAATAATTTGGTATCGTTGAAACTCTTTGCTTTTGTATTTCTACATGATAATGTGTCTTAATTTATCGTTAGATAAATATGTGAGCTATTACGTATCAATATCAACAGGATGGATGACAAACAATAATTTTATTGTATAGTGCTTATCTGAATTGTTAATGAAAAATAGCAAAATAAAAATTATAAATATCTAATAATGCTTCTGCGTTTAATAGTTCGGCAATTTGTGTCTTACAATTTCATTAATAGCATACTAATTTATTCGTTTTATTGTAATATTTAATTTTAAATCTAGATTTTCTTCCAATAAAATGCCTTGCAGCCAATTATATAAGTTGTTTTCGTAAATGTATATCATGAGGAAATATGCACATTATCTTCAATTTATCGTTTTAATAATTTCAGTTCATCGGAGCCAATAACGCTCAGTTACTATGGAACTATGTTAGGTTAAAAAGGATAAAAGTTATTAATTATTGGCAATGGCGTAGAGTAAACCTAACAGTAAACTTTAGAAAATATATTTAAAATAAATCGGCCTAGTCAGCATTCATTTTCCATTCACTACATTTACTCCGTTTCCCATTTATTAATATTGATTATTCATATTTTTACAAGAAAGTAGTTAAATAAAAGCAAAGACGGAATCACCTAAAGTTGTTTGCTCTTGCCGTGTATTTTAATATAGATGCTGTCATTAAGCATTATGAAATTGAATAATTATGACATCCACAAAAATTTTCCAGTAAAAGATCTATGTTTCTTATGTTATTTGGGCGTCACGATATAATTAAAAAAGTAACATTGGCTGAATTGGATAAAATTAGAATTCACTACAAAATTGTGAACATACCAAGAAACTATTCCTATTTGGGAACAAGAAAATTTTTAGTACCGATTTTTGTCAACGAAAATTTCTTTCTATATTGCATACATACGTAAATTTATTTGTTGGATCATGTAAAAGTTACGTAGCACTATTTCTTACAATTAATTAAAAATTTAATTTGTTTTATGCATAATTTTACTGCAACATTTTCAAACTGAGGACCATATGAATTTCATTACTCCACCCTATGACTTGATCTGCTGAATCCGATCTTATGTATTGGATGGAATGATTTGGCACTTGAATAAAGCAACTAATTAACCACTTAATCCCGGCCCTGGATTCGTCTTTGTATTCATTTAAGTACTATGGAATACTATGGATAGGATAATTTCTTCTGATGACGCACACAATGCAAAACGTGTAGATAAAAATAATCTTGTTTTGTGAGTGTACACAAAACACGAAATACAAAAAATACGAATATATTCTTGGTACTCGATCAATGATGATCAAGTTTGCACGGTTGAACTGAACGGTTGTCTAATTTACACGCTTAATGCTCGTACGAACTAGACAAACTGCACAGTTTGTCTGATTATTCGGTTAAACTACCACCTATTCATTGATGGCTAGCTAATTGTTAAGAGTAGCTCTGCTAGTATTTTTGGAAATATTAGCGTCTGTCTGTCCGTCTGTCACTCTACCTGTCCTTCACTCTAACTGTTGACTCCAGTCCATAACTCAGGACCAGATTGACATAAATATTTTAAACCAGGGTAATGGATTGTAGCGATCAAGACAAAGCTGCTGTGCAATAATTGATCATATCGAAAAATCCCTTGTCCTTGGGGAAAAAGTTCTTTCCCTATGAATGCCAGAATGGAATAGGACTACTGGTTGTGATGTTATAGTTTGTACCTGTACGAGCGTCAGACAAATGCAACTGCTCGCAGCTACTACCACAACGATACGATTGGGAGTAATCATTTATCAGTCTTCGTCATCAGTAGCCTGTCCATAATTAACCACAGGAGCTACTTTTAATTAGGTACCCTGTTTGTTAATTTATTTTGCATTCTTTATTTAGTACCTCTTTGCACAATTACATGTAACGTTTTAAAAATTTCTGACATTAATCCTATGAAAAGGTTTTACAGTAAATATACTTATATCTGCGCAGCAAATTGAGAAATCACCATTAACATACAATTAGTTTCTATTTATAATCATTTATTTTATTTCTTTCTATACCAAATATTAAATGCAAGGACCTACATTACATTTATATTTCACTACTAAGAAAACAAAATGAAGTCAGGCAATTCAAAAAAATGCACTTATTGAAGATATATAGGAATTGAGATACATAAGTAGTCGTTACACAAAAAAAACATGCTTGCATTGTGGAGTTCTACCATGTGTTTAGTGTGAAGACACTTTCAGTTGGTAGCAAAAGCTTAAAATGAGTGTACAAATAGAGCACTCAGTCAAAATATATATGAGAAAAAGGAAGCAGTCAGTATATACCAAAAAAAAAGATCATAAAAGTCTTAAGTCCTACCTCATATGCTTATTTATCACTGGATGTGTTCATGAAACATTTAAAAGGAGTAAAATTTCCAAACTTCCCCCCTCAAAACGTGACAACTACAGGTGCTTAAACAGTCATAATGTTTTTTCAGATAACACGAACTTTCCTAACATAAATGTACTCAATATCTTTCATTCGCAAATAACAATTTAAGCACCACACACCGAAACTAGAATTGTCTTTAAGTGTTCAAAATTAGATTCCATTAAATCTTCACAGAAAAATGAAATGTTACCAATGCATTATGCTTTTTGCCTAGCCTTGGAAAACTATCTATTACAAAAAGTCCAACATTAAATTATTTCTAATTCCGTAATTTAGGAAAGTGGAGTAAAATATGAGCAGACACATTACAACTTGTAGTGGGAGTGATCAATACGAATTCATACAAAGGATCTACAAATATGTATCAAACAAAAATAAATAAACCTAGGTCAATAACTAATGAATTAATTGCTTAACAATTTTATTTTATTACAAGATAGTACTCACTTTTTATCACTTCTATTTAAGTTGAAATAGCCTAAGTAATTAAATGAACAATGTAAAGAAAATAAGAAAGTTCCTTTGTATCGATCCTTTGTGGCGAAACAGCTCTTTTTAAGTTAGTATCTCTTATTCAAAAGATCAGAAAAGTAAATGTCGTTTCATTATACACGACGAAATTAATAAGTCTACTCTATATTTATAGACGTATTTTGGTATAAAATAATTTGTCTGCAGAAAAAATGCAGAATTTCTTGGTATCACAACATCACAATGTAAGTCTTTTAGCAAATGTTTGGCAAAAAATGACCAGCCTTGCCAAACAGGTAACTGTACATATTATATAATAATTATTCAAGCTTCTGTGAAACAAGTCAAATGCTTTCTGTGATATCCAAAAAATTTTGCACTTTTTTTGCAGAAAGGGGCCCACCAAAAAATGTTTCAGTGGATTATTTAACTGGTCTAGTTAAATCTGGTTAGTTGATTTTTGTGTTATTGGTTCGACAACAAAGTTTTTCTTCAAAAACGCTAATCAAACAGCCATCCAAGTGGCCACAAATTTTTGTACAGTGCTCATGTATTCATTGGGGACAGGTAACTTCATCAAATTGATCAAATTATTTTCTTCCAATTCTTCTTCACCATCTTCTTCAATTTGTCGCAATTTGTTGTCAATCACGAGTAAAGCAACCATCTTCTGAGCACTTAAAGCAAGTTCCAGCAGAAATGCACTGTAAATAAAAATTAAATATATAATTTTTGCAACATACAATGAAGAAAGTCATTTTAAATCAAAAGAAATCACTTACGACTCGGAGTCATTCAATGGTTTGTATTGGACGAAAGACGAGAGAAAGTTCTTAATATTTGTCTCAACATATTTTGTATCAAAATTTAGAGATAAAGCGGCATCCGAGTCACGAATCTTCTGCAAGGTCAAATAACTTCGAACAAGTTGGCCATGCAGTTTCCATTCGGGGATATCAGTTGCCCTTTGATACAATTCATCCAATATTGCAAGCACTTTGGACTCATTTTCTATTAAAAATATTCAAAAAATTATATTAGCATATAAGCACTCATATATTCAGAAATATCCAACTGAAAAAGAGATGCTTCCATTGGCTACACAGACTATGTACAATTATCACTATGTGCTTTCCAGCTTGGAAGCATCCAGGTGGGGAGAGGAAGGTAACGGATAGTCACAGTAGCTTAAAAACTTTGGATTAATTATTTTAAAATAGCAACATTGTAGAAAATGTTTAAACGAATGTGGAAATGGTAATAGAAAAATTTCCAACGATGATTTACTACTGTTATTAAAGATTTTCATTTATATAGGGTAAACTTACGTTTGCAGTTTATGCTAATGGTAAATAGCTTCTCAGCAAAAATTTTGTATGCTCCTTGATAGTCACCGAATTTCATTGAGTACCACAATTCATGATCAGGTCTAGAAAAATATGAAAAATATTATTAAAGTGAATTATATCTTTACACACTCAATATGAAGCACCGATTTCATTTCCTATACAATTTATTGCTTAATTACCAGTTGATCAATGAAATGAAACGCAACGAACTACGCTAAATGCAGCAGTTCACACATTTATACAAAATCTAAAAAGATACTAAACTGATTACCTTTTGATAAAAGAAGCGTGCTGAGCTTTGAGCGCAAAGATTTGCGGTTGCTCAATATCCAAGTTTTCAGTCAAAAATTGTTCAGCTCGTCGCTGATCCTCGCACTTGATATAATTTTGTAGAGCTCTGTCTATAACAACTTTGTTGGTTTCCTGAGGCAAGTACTGCAGGACAAATATTGCCCAATCGTAGAGCCCCATGGTGTTTAACTGACCAGCAAATCCAAGACAGACATTTTCAAAAAGAATGGGATCAGCAACGTATCCCTTGAGACGCAAGTTATTCATCAGAAGGAACGGAAGTTTGTATTCCAAGGAACCAAGATTGTTTCGACGACTGTCCAAAATGTATTTCAGTGGGTAGTCACAGCTCCCATACAGTTTCAACAGACTAATGAACAGATTTGTGTTCGAGGGTTGATTTTCCTCTTTGAACTCTTCTGCCTCTTCGCAACAGTCAACTTGAGTTTGGATGACGTCTAAGTAAGAAGATACCACTTGTTTGAGAGACCAAGTCGGTGGGCAGCTGTACCACAAATGCATAGCGAAATTTTGAAGCCACTCTCGATTTGTCATCGGGGCCACTCCATATCTCGACGGCAATCTTGGTTCGCTAAAAATTCTGAATATTTCCTGGACGTCTTCAGGAATGAATTCCAAAGCATCATTTAGCTGCCATGCAAGGATTTGGTCCAGGCAGGATTCTGACACCAAATCTCCACGTTGTGACAGTAATAGTGCCAGATTGTAATTCCCTTGCATGATGGCCAGTTCACATGCTTCGGCATCCATCCCATATTTCAGTAGCTCCAAAGGTGACGTATTTGCAGTTGGGGCGTCCATCCACCCGAATAAATACGATCGGTTATTTTTAAACCAACCGGACAATCTTTCGCGTTGTTTGAAAAAGGAGCCCGGATCTCCAGTAGATTCGTCTACAGTGCACCACAAAATATCACAAAGATTCCATACTTGATATTCATGGAGTAACTTTGCAAAGTGAAGGGAGTTGAGATTGTCCAACTCGATGTTCGCTCTGGAAGCTCCAGCCAGAACCTCTACATGACGCGGGATGACCATGACACAGTCTTTTTCCTCTTCAAGAGATGGGGAAGTATTTTGAGTCTCCTCTTTACGAACAGAAAGCTCTATGTTCATTTGCTTGTTGATCGTCTCAATGTACAGACGAGAAATGTTTCGAGGGAGCAAAGAATCGTAGCACTCTCTTCCGTAGATTGTCACTTTTCCAGACACAGCGTCACTTCCTTTCCAGTTCACTTTGTTGTTGGTCACACACAAGATTTGACCATTTCGAAGGAAGGATACGCGGCAGCAGCCACGTTTCAGTCCAGGCACGAAATCTTTTTCTATCTCTCTAAACAGACTCTTTTCAGGAACAGCGGCTACTAAAGTTACTTCTTCTCGGGATTTGTAGGGCGGCGGAATTAAACTCGCCTTTCTTGCTTCCAATGTTTCGTTCCAGGTTATTTTTGCGGTAATAGGTATATAGCCTCTGGGGACATATGACCTGGAGGATTTCGGCGCTTCATACCTTTTCGCAGCATCAGCAATAATATCAGCAATGTCCTGGTCCATATCTTCCTGGCTGTCTTCGGTCGACGAAAATTTCTTGTTAGGCGGTCGGGGATGGATACCCATCCGGTCCGGATAGATGACATCTACCTCCACATGAGGATTTTCGTCATCAGGAAAGAGCGAAAACATTGATTTCATATCCATAACTCTTGGAGAATTGGCACCAATATGCAATATAGACTCGTAGTTGCTCGTCATTGACTGGTACTTTAATGCCTCCTTATCACTTTCTTCTGCAAAAAAACAATTAGTTCTCCGTCAGGATTTGATAATGTGTCAAAAACTTTGTACCCATACTCTTATGTATTAATGCATTTTTCTCGCGCACTTATCTGGAATCCGCACTCGATTAATAATACATAGTTGGTGTTTAATTTGGTATTTAACGCTCATAGCTACAGAGTGTGTCGAAATAAAAAAAATAATGCTCTAGTTTAAATGTTAACGAAATATTTAGTTTATAAATATCTAAAAGTAAAATTAAATGCGCCATTCATATGCCTTGTATGTACTACAGTCATTATATGGTTACAAATTCAAAATAGATAATAAAAAATACTATTGGGGGCCAATTTTCAGCAAATAAACATTTTATTACTTTAACAGAGTGGATAGATGGCTAAATAATTTAGAAATTTCATTTAAGTGCCGTCAGAAATATTTCTAGATTTAAATTTTACATTATTTTGGAAGTAGTTATAGCTTACAAATAACGAGACTTTAAAATAGATAGAACATCTCTTTAAAAAAATTTCAGCCTTTAGAATAAAATAATTGCCTTAAAACTATATCTTATTAATTTTCACAGAGTGATAAATTCTCGGCTAAATAACAAACTTACATGTTTTGACATTTTTAATACAATAAATGTGTTTAAAAGGTACCTACTGGTACTTCATTTATAGAAGTTTCAATGAATGATAAAGCGGATAGATTATAAAACTTTTAAATTTAAATTTACTGGCTTTTTAATTTTAATTTAATGCAAATCATGTGATATATTCATATGAGATAAGTATATTTATTTTCGGTCGTAATCTATGCAACTAATTTTCATTAACAAGAAACTCCGTAACAATGTTGTGTCTATATACACATAATTTTCTAATCTATTCGCAAGTTTTTACACTTTTAGATATATAACGTATATAATACTAAATATTGTATATATGACTTTGTATATGTTTATATTAAACTTGCTTTATTAGCAGTTTTTGAATATTTTTCAGAGATCCTAAGTGATACACAGAGTAAATATAATCTGATAGATTTGACATAAAGTTAGGACAGAAGGAAACTAACATTACGATCATAAATATGTTTTAGAAAGGTAAATTTTTGACTTTACCAGATTCGCTTGGAGTTAATGGATTGTGTTCGATGTCTCCTTCAGGCACATATTCATAGTCATCCCGTTCCTGATCTGAGACATGAGTTGGAATGGGTCTTCCTGACACGGAAGACGACATTAAAGAATGAAATACTGGCATGTCAGTTTCGATGCCAAAGGAAGTGTCTCCACCTCCCCAAGGTTTGTGCATCAACATGCTAGACAACGTGGAAGTGGCACCAGTGTCGCCCTGATATTGGGCCTGCTGAAGAGAAGTCACACCGAGCTGTTGAGAAGGAATACCCCCAAGACCTTTGCCTTTTAATTTCTTCATGGGAGGAATATCTTCTTCGTCCTCATTCTCTTCAACTTCGCAATTATACTTTGAAAAGTGCTTGACCTGTAATTTCGATCATTTAATATATTTACTGTCATAATTATGTAATTATTATTAAAGTAAAGATAATATTACTCTAAATGTCCATGTTCCAGTCTCTTTGGCATAGGAAATAAACTCCGAATCTAAACGGATACAAGCACGGCGCAACTTATTCTCATAATTCATGGCCCTGATAATTGCAGGTGATTTTATCGGATCCTTCGTAGTTTTTTCAATTGGCCACACTCTCTCAATGACAACTTCAGCGGCACAGTTAAGTCCTTCTCCGATTGGCGGTTTGTTATCGTCATCAGGATAGACGACAACTTCTTTGTGGCGGAAAAGCACTACACATAAAACAAATATAATATTGCAGTAAAAATGGAACTAATTAATATGCCAAGATAACAAGAGAAGTGACATGAATGAATGAATTACCAGTTTCATCAATATTGATTCCCGCAACATTGACAACTTCCAAGAATCGAATTTCGCCAAAATTATGGCGTCCGACTATAAATCCTTTGACCAAACAATTATTCAACTCGTCCGTCTTGAAATCCAAATCTTCAATACTAGGGCGAACATAATATCCAGGTCGGGTGCAAATTATGTTACACCCTCGACCAAAAGCATTAGTTCCATTTGCAGAATGACCTCCTGCCTCCCCGTTTTCATGGCCTTCACCATGCTCTCCGCCATCGGCAGCGGATTGAAAGGACTCATTTTCTCCAGTTTTTGACGAGATTACAAAATCCCCATTACTTCTTCCGATGTGGATACTGTCATCAAAACTGCTGTTGATTGATGTGTTATTCATGTCAAGACTGGCATCCACATTTGGAGAACTTGTTAACTGTTGACTACTTCGATTGAAGGATGGCATGCTGTGTCTGGTTTTTTCAAAAGCTTTTACACTTTTTAGTGATAGCTTTTTAACAGAAGATTTTGGTGACAAAATGTCTATCAGAGTTGAACTTTCATCCTCAAATCCATCAAAAATTGTTTGATTCTAAAAATCATATAATGTTTTAAAATTAATTCTCATGAGGTAGATAATTTTAAATGCTTCCAACCAATTGAGTAGTAAAATGACATTTTCAACGGTAGGCGGTTAAAAAGTTATTTATTATTTATAAAAATCAAATTATTCTTTTATTCCACAGCAAAAATTCAGATGAAAGAAATGTTGTAAAGTTTGGAGGGCATTATCTTTTTAGTTCCATGTCGAAAGCTCGAATTTGTTTTTTATAAATAATAATTAATTTTTTAACCCCTTACCGTGAAAAATGTCATATTCTCATGAGATAGTCAAGTAGGTTTAATATGCTACGTTAAAAAACGAAAAATATATACTTTGTTAAATTGCGAAGATTTTACTATAGGAATAGTG
>JAAAYG020019275.1:9178-19285 GCA_009936455.2 Tomocerus minor
GTTTCTTAAAAGTAATATCTTTTAGCATTGCATAGATTTTAGCAGTATTCCCTATTTATTTACTACCATTATTAAATGAAAATCAAATCATTTTATTATCTTCGGATACTATTTAAAACTCAAGAGTATAAACTACAGCTGAGATAGCTTTTGTCTTGCTTGTTTACTAAACTGTAAAAATTGTTGAGATGTCTGAAGTGATAGAAAACTAGAAATGCAGGTAAATAAGACGTAATGATATAGTAATCTGTTTTAGTTTGTAGATTTAATTAGGTTGACTTATTTCATTTGAATATAAAGTTTTCAGTTTGTTACATTAAATGATAGACGTTTATTGTTGGAGTGTTTCTTGTACCTAATGCAGAAATGCAAAGTAGTTTTCTTTTGTTTTATCAAAATTTACGTAGGTACATACATCTGTGTTTCTATAAATAAGCAATATATGTATTTTGACATAATTAGCTTTGTGTGATATAGGGACATCAAATCCCTTCATCTTTTCTCGCAACTCTCACTCATGTTTGGAAATAAAGATTATGAACTGAACTCTAACAATAAGTTATATGTATCAAGTTTCTCCTGTTGTGCCGAGTACTTGAATAGTGATCTTTCTGTTCTTGATATTGATAATTTCGCAGTAGTAATGCAAGCCCGTTCTATTATCTGACTGTCACACAATGGTTGTTTCCATTTAATTATGTATTCTCAATTTCATTCAATGGCATAGTCCCCAACATTGAAAACAATCTTTTGTTGGGTTTATTTACTATGGCAGTTGCATAATGTCGTATTAAATGTGAATGAGAAGTTGAATATGTCTGTGAACTTAAGAGAGTAGATAATACCTACCAATTATTATTTGTTTATCTCGTGCAGGGAGTAGTATAAAAAGATGATTTGCAATTTGTAGTGCTGATCTGAAGTGACAGTTCACATGTTTGGACGTTTGATGTGTAAAAAAAATATGGCAATTCGGTTTTACTGCACTGGGCTACGAAATTAACTAATCAGAGAAAGGAGTGTTTTCATGTAGCTGTTCCTCATGTAGCCTAGAGTGAAACTGAAACTTGCATATTGAATTTGTGTATTATTAAAACAATGATAGAGCTACTAATTTCGAAGAGCTTCCTCCATTTTAGATATTTTCTCCAGTTTTAATGTAATATGATAATAGAAAGCCTTCAATGACGTCCAAGACGACTTACTCAGGGAAATTGAAAAAATTAGAAATGGGCTTTTTGGATTTATTGTCAACAGAAAACTGGAAGCATAATGACTATCTGCGTAAACTAGTATTTACTTTTCGTATTAATGGCACGGCTCAATTTACGCACAAACTTGCTAATACCCCCAAGGTGGTTTATTGCTAATAATAATAAGTGAGGCTTATAAACAAGATATCTGGAATAGTTAGTTAGAAACTGAACTTAGGAAGAAAGTTGAATCTGGGAATCAAAATGACAAGAACGAGAGTGCCATTCCCATTTGATCTTTCATGTCTAATTTTGTCATGTTCAAGTGAAAACTGATCCTAGAGAAATAGCTAACCCATTAAAACAGGAAACCTTGAAGCAGTGATTTAATCTAGGACATATTTCGAATAAATTATCATCATTACAATTCCCTACTTTGTCTTCATTCTATTTATTCATTATCTTTATGTACTTTTTTTGGGTTAATTTCCTTCAGTGTTACCCTGAAGGTTTTCACGATTAGTCCTTTTAAAATATAAAAGTTCATAAATATAAATTGGCAAAGTTGAAGCCATACTTTTCATCAGCTGCCTCAAAAACTGTGACAATTGGTGCAGTAAAAATAATTTGTTGTGACAGGTTAATAATATATGAGAATGCCATTGTAACAATACTTTCTAAATACTATTTACGATTTCACAATGTGGCTGAATGTGTGTGGTAAATTCCCGCACCGTTCCTGTCGGGTTTTCAGTTGTGAAGAGTAATAATAAATGGTTGGTTGTTAGTTCACTTTCACTCGACTTTGACGGTTGCAATGGGCCCACAGTGCAAAGTGCATTCAATGTAGTAATTGCATTAATGCATTAATAATACTACACTTGTGTGCATCCACTTAATTAGAAGGTAATTGGGCAGAAGTGGCAATCCTAATAATACCCACCACATCATAATAAGAACTTCTTCGAATGTTTTCATATGCATATAAGAACTTTCCTCCCAATGTTCCTGAAGATCTGCTCAGTCAGCGTGGTGTGACATTGTGGCAAAATTGACAAAAGCGTTTATTTCTGGAGTTTATGCCAACTCACATTGTTTGAGGCGTATTTATTCCCCGGCCTCCTGTTATCATCATTATTTTCTAACTATTTCATGTTGGGATATGTTTCCGTTTTAGTAATCTGCTAGAGTGAAATATTTACCTACGTATTTATTGCTAATTCTATTGTCTCATAAATTCATCATGAATACATTTATAAAAACATTGATTCAGTTTTTAATGGATTTGAATGGGTAGCCTACTATTTACTTTGCATTGTAGCAGCGTCATTTGTAACTATATGTGTTGTTTAATGTAGAGAGCTGATATCAAATCTTCGGAGTTAAATTGTATAAAAAATTGTAGATATCTCAATGGTTATAAATAAATAACATTCACATTGACACAGAACTTTAGTTGTAATAGACACTAAGACATACGACATCAAACAAAAGCAGAGTCACTTTCACTTATTCAACTTACCACAATGAAAAGAAAGGGAAGAAAAACATATTACGTAGCAGGAATACCACAATAGGACACAAATAATAAATAATACATTGCGTAAGGAAATATGATATCCTTTGTAAAAATGAATGACTCAATTACTAATGTCTATCTATTATTTTGTGTTATAGGTACAGGAGAATCGGGGAAGTCTACATTTATAAAACAGATGCGCATTATTCACGGGTCCGGTTATTCAGATGAAGATAAGAGAGGATTCATCAAATTGGTCTATCAGAACATTTTTATGGCCATGCAAGCCATGATACGTGCCATGGAATTATTAAAGATTCAGTATGCAGACTCCTCGAATAACGTAAGTTGAAAAACCCTTACCGAAGATTTTATTTGTTAAATATGCGTCTGGTTGACTGTTAAACTTTAGCAAAATCAAAATAATTCCTTTTTTCCTGATGATTTACATTCTTTAAGAATATTATGATCAATTGTAATATTAATAACTTCGACGAATGTTGGAAAGTACATTGTTGTTATGTTTGGTAATGCAATACCTACTTATTTACTTTCTTGTGACAAAATTTATTTCAAAGAAGAAGAAAGAGGATCTAGAGGAAATCCTTTCACAAAGATTGATTTTATTTTAGCTGTATTTGGTTTCTTGTTCTGTGTTGTGAATTAATTCTGGTTGTTTGTACAGGATGTCACAGTCATATATTCATTTTATTTGTGTTGAAATAGTACTTACTTCCATGGTTGGGTTGATGGTGGGGCATCATAGCTATTGATGATAGTTGATGTATCAGTGACAAATAAAATTAACATTTCCTTGTTTGTTTGTTCTCAGGAAAAGGCAGATCAAGTAAGAGCTGTAGACTATGAGACCGTGACTACCTTTGAATCGCCCTACGTGGAGGCAATCAAAGCCTTATGGGGTGATGTTGGTATTCAAGAATGCTACGATAGAAGAAGAGAGTACCAACTAACAGACTCTGCCAGATAGTAAGTTAATTTCGTTAAATTTTGCATCCTCATTAGTTCAGCAAATGATATTAAAAATTCAACTGCACTCTCTCAGTAGTAAACGAGAGATTCGTAATGGAATTACAATAGCTAGCAAGAAAATCAAGAGAAATATATTTGCGAAAATATTTTACTGGGCTGTATATAATGTTCGACTCGTGATACAGACTTTACAGAGTAGAATATTATTTATTTGTCCATAATTTTTGGAAGGAATGTGAGAGTTTGAGTGCATAGCACGTTAGTAGATGTTACATGATGCAATTCTAATGGAATCAGATTGAAACTGTCTTTTCAATTTAGACTCTTAAAGTGTCCCTCAGGTCAGAACTGTCTATTTTACAATATCCTCATCCAATAATTGCTACTGACTGACATGCTCTCATTCTCATGTCCTTATCACAGCAGAAACTCTAGAAGGAAGATGTACTTTCCTATTATGTTCTTGTCCATAGTTCATTTTTGTCAGACAGATCATTGTAAAAATGGCCATCTTATCTATGATCTTTCCTTGAAAAATAGTGGGACAGTCTCAGAACTCTTCTTCAACTAACAAGTAGTTTTATTTACTGCATCCGACAGTAAAATTATCCCAAGACATAAAAAACACGTTTTTTTTCTGTAACCTTTGCAATTTGACAATCTTGCTCTTTTCCTGTCCATTGCAAAAAAATGTTTGCTCAACTTAGGATCACATTGTGGCACATGGAATGGAGCAGCTACTCCTTGCTACTTAGTGATCTTTGGTGTTGTTATTTACCTTTTCTCATCTGTGAGAGTATTACGTGGGCCTCCTGCTCTAAAGGTCTATAGCTCATTGTCAGCTTATGCTCAGATAATAACTGAGTCATTGTGTAACGTTGTAACACTATTATTTATATATTAACGAAACAATGTTCAAAAACTCTCTCTTGGCTCTGCAATAAAGTCTGTGAAGCGTTATGGTATAAATATGGACAAAAATTGTATGAATGAACTGTAAATGGAGTATCAGTGTCCTTGTTCCTTAGCAGTTGTTAGTCACTAATTAGGATTGAGTCAATTCGAGTTAAATAGAACAAAGGAAATAATAACACTCAAAACAAAACGCTCATTTTGCTTATTTTCCTTTCACATTTGACTACGTATCTTGCCCTTTCACCTTTTCATTCCTATTTCTAATCAACTGGTCATTTTTTGGCAAATTGACAAATCGTAGTCTGAAGACGGCTCTCAAATTATTTACATCTACATCTTTTTAAATATTAAAATATCTCAATGTTTATTTCTTGAGCATGAACAAATTCAAATCCCTTGGAGTTTTATGAGAGTTAGAAACCTCTGCCTGGGGAAAAGGAGGTTGAAATAATAATGAGAGTCTTTGGGATGTGAAAGAGGAAATGTTATGGAAGTAAGGATGTCGGGATTTAGCGATTGAAGGTATCATATTAATGGGAATTCTTTGGGCGTGTGAGATGAGTTTTAGTTAGAGCCTGAAAATGAAGAGAGAGAGAGTTAAGTGGAATTTTTTCAGTGGAAAAATCAGTGGGAATTGAATACGCATCAGTTAGTTAGGATGACTATTATTCTAAGTCGTCGAAAAACACTAAAATCTGAGCTATCTCTCTGCTGGCATTTTTTGTGCTGCTAAGTGCTAACTTTTACCAGGCATTGCATATAAAGCTACAAAATCATTCTTAGGTTATGTCGGTCAATGACGCTTCCTTCCACATATTTTAATGGCAGTCAAAGTTGCCCTTGCCTGTAGAGAACATAAAATTCTGTATTACCTATTGTGTGCGAGTTACCTATGTTAAAAGTGTGTGGCTTATAATAGAGCTATTTTGATGTCTCGTTCAAATGTGTATGTTATGCTTTTATTTAATAGGATAAATAATAGGCAATGAAAATAAAATTCGTTAAGGCTTCCCATCCCACCTATCCTAATCTAACTCTAACTGCACACACCATCAAAGGGTTGAGTAAACCATAAAATGGAATGAGTAACAAAAAGTAAACGTACACTGCTATAATATCTCTTCGTTCCTTCTCCCTTCTACAAGGTCTTTCTTAACGCACTCCCTTTATCTCCTCTCTGTCGTATAAATAGCTAATCGGCTCCAGCTCTAGATTTTCGGATTTGGCCAAAAGACATAAACTCCATTTCTCCATGCACGCTTCTCTACAATTATATTAGCAATGAAACGTCTGAATTAGGGCTTTCGATCTAGTCGAAACTTTGCCTCACTTCATACACTCACTGAATAATACTCAGCACACTCTCTCTTTCCCATCTCAAGTCTCTTAAGCTACAAAATATCTATCGCATTAATATTTTTTGAGGCCAACAGCAACAACAAAATTATCCCATTAAAATAAAACGAGTGATGAAATGTCATTTTTGTAAAAAAAAAAAGTAGGATAAATTAATGTGACAGAGTGATTTGCAATTTAAGGGGTGTATTTGCGCAAAACCCTGTAAATGAGAATAATGACTTTCCTACAGTAAGTCAGTGTCAGAAAAACTTTCTTCATCCAACGTTTTGTTAGCCGCTCAGTTTTATTGTTTGTGCATCTGAATGAATTGAAAGAATCGCATTAAAATTCGCATTTCTAGTGTTCATAGCGTCTGCCCCGTAACTTCATCATCCCTGACAAATTGTCAATAAATTATTCCGTGGCATTTGCTTTCTGTACAAGTAAATGAATAAATTTTATATTTTCCCATGTATGATCGGATGTTGTGGAATGAGAGGGACCAGTAGACAACAGAAGTTTCAAATGACACGGTTAGATATGTAATGTCACCTTTGTCTCGTTGTGACAGAGAACAAAGAGCAGTTATTTGGAAGATGTTATAAATGCCGCCTAGGTTATGTAATGTTTCGTAAAAGATGAGGGATCTATTTTAAGAGGGTCGTCCATTCAGAAAATCGACGTGCGTATGGATAGAGAAGACCTAATGGTTTTCTTTTTGTTTGTAAACAATTCTGTGTGAAGAGAGGCAAGAACAGTGAGAGTTACATCTCAGACATTTCTAACGGAGAGAGTTGACACTTTGGTAGCTGACTTTTGTGAGTGCAGTTGTTCAAGCAAATAAAATCTTCTTTTATTATGTCTTGTAATCATTAGCTCAATTTCTGTTTTGTCAAACAAGGGTTATATGATGAGGTAAAATGAAGAGGATTCATTAAATAACTCCACACAGCCTTTTCCTCACCATCATCGTCTTAGTGTCCTAAGTGATCTTCTGCGGAATAATATTGTTAGGACAATGCCTAGTTTCTCATTGTTCAAAATAGAAGTTATGTAGCTACAAGTTATGTATGTATCATTGACAAAGAAAATAATATGAAGTACCTATCTCTTTTTGTGTCTCTCTCAGCACTTACAAGTTACATGATCGGAAAGAAGACAAGATGCCTATGCCATAAGCAGCATGGATTTGTTCTTTTGTAGTTTTTATGTCAGTCACTTCAAAAGATCTACTATTGTCCTCGCTGAATTTTCAGAATTAATGTAGCAAATTAGTGTTCTATCCGCTGTTTTTGATCAAAAAACATCAACGCTACTAATGCCCGCTAATACCATTGTTGTGTAGAGGAGAAAAGCTTCGTTGACGTTTCAATTTTGTCAATTTATCTGATTATACATGATAAATTAGCATCCCTTCTCTGTTAATAGCTGAAATTCAGAGAAGATCATAATGTCTGACACTAGGGACTAAGTTGATCTAAGGAGCTTAGAATTTAAAAGGAAATACATATTAATTAGGAGAGGGGAAACATGCCGCTAACCATTTACTTAACTTCCTCTGTTGTTACTAATGGAATTCATGAAACTCAACGTGAGTAATTGAGTAGAAGATCTTTACTTTTATCTGTACTAAGCTTATTATCTTTGATTCTGGGAAGATGTTTGTTGCGAATGATCAATAACAATGTTTCAAAGCTAACAAATAAACCTTTGCTCTTTCCCCTCTTCGATATTTTCCTCAACATAACATCAACGTGATTTTTTATATCAAATTTGCAAATAGCTACGAGTCGTCATTTGACAAAAGAAATCTCGAGTCAGAGGAAAGAAGGATTATTCTGTCCTACAGTCCCAATTAAAATCGCTCAATGTATGTATGTCAGGATCTCATTTGAAGGATAACAGGGAAACAATTCTCGAGTAGTGAGAGTTTTCTTTTGTTTTGATTGATATAAAACCGTGGAGATATATGGCGACTTTGTTACTCCTTAGAATATATTTAATTATATCTGACGCATCCGTTCCAAGAAGAATGAATGCTATACGAAACGGCATACGAAACGATCCACTTATTAATTATTTTCCCTATCTTCCATAAATGAAACGGGAATAAATGTGTTTTTGGGCCCTTTCCTCATCCACCAACCTCTAAACCAGAATATTTTATGGAAAATAAGATAAAATGTTCTGGTAATGTCTATCTTTGGCTATTTTTCCGAATGGAACGGAAGGGAGTCAGACTGGAGCATTGATGATTTAATTTGTTTGCATTTTGGTGCTGGTGTTGAAAAGTGCAATCCACATTCCTAAATCCTAACTAGAATTAGATATGCATAAATAGGGCTAGCCTCTATCCCTCTCTCTCTCTCTCTCTATATATATATCTACTATGACTACATAAACGAGTTGGCTATAATATTATAATATAGGGAGATCTATTCTAAATATGGTTTCTTGGTATTTCTTTCTGGATCTGCCTGGTTGATTGTGCGTGAGTCGTCCTCTACTTTTAAACCGTCCAAGTTTGCTATATCATTCTAGCAAAAGTTAGAGCTAACATGTAAGTAAGCTGTAAACTGTTGGACGAAAGATCGAATGATTTTTAAGAAGGAAGTTATGCATAAAAGTGCAGCCTGTAAATCTATGCACGTACCTATACTTTAGTTTTCTCATTTTAACGCAGTAGATTTACATGAAAGGAAAACATCTGCCCATCTTCTGAGCGGAATGTCATTATCCGCTACTTTAAAATTCTAATATAGCAACTGTGTTTATTCTCCGCAGATATCTTTCAAATTGATTATGGCCAATCCTTTTTACTGTTGTTTTGTATGTGACTATAAAAATGCTATTTGTGTTTTTATACAGCAGGCTTCACTCATAAAGTAATGGGGTGTAGCTTTTGTTTCTCTTGTCATTCTGGATTTGTATTATGATAAACATTGATTTGTCTGTGTCTCTTCCATTGAAAATTATACCGCCCCCTGCGGGATATGAACGTGCAGGAATCGGCGAAACAAGCAATCCTATCCTAACCTAACTTTCCTGTCTTTAGGTAGAAATAAAAGGATGTCAATAAATTTATTTATGCGCCAAAAATACAAATACATTTCTCAGTATTTTCCGACGTGATCAAATTATGTGATCTATGCTAATGTAGTATTGGTAATTGGTATGCAAGATTGTTATTAATGTTTACCAAGGGCTTCTATCTTCGGAGAAATAAAGTAGGCACTTCCTAGACATAAAGTACTACTTCGGCTTTATCCTCCTTTGATTAGGTAGACTTTTGAAATGCCAACAGGTACGCATACCAACTACTCTTGACGTGAGTCTTTATGCTGGCAGAAAATTCACTTTAGTTCAATAAGTTGAAAGTCACTTAAATTGATACAAAATTCCTTGAAGTTGAAATCCAAGATGAAACTTGTTGCCGGTTGTCTACGGTGATGTCTCATGGAAGAAATTGAGATTTCCTGCAAAAATATCATGAATAAACACCGAACGACGTAGCTGTTGACAACTGAAGAAAGGAAGATAGGAACAAATAAGAAACTAAATATACTGTCAAGTATCTTAGCAAAAACTTTTTTATTACTACTATTGTGATTCCATTATGTAGAATCTTCTCTATTGTAGTAATTGAAAATGAAGCTCCAGAAAATGAGTGGTAAACAAGTTAGAAGACAAATTGTCTGCTCATTTTATGCTTTAGCCATTGTATTACAGGTTATATAATCTTAATAATTTCAATGATTTTATGTGGTTATGTAATATTTAGCTATTTTTGTGCCATAGAATGAGAGATACAAAAAATAGTTGATTTTCTAATGAAATTAAAACCCGCAATTCATATCTGTGCATGTAGGAGTTTTCATGATTATGAATCAAGTTACTTGTATAATGTTGTGCGTTGTGCTAATAATTTCTTTCATTTGTTTAGCTACCTGAGTGATCTGGATCGGATCGGTTCTCCCGACTTTTTGCCCACTGAGCAAGATATTCTTAGAGCTCGAGTACCTACCACCGGCATTATTGAGTATCCCTTTGATCTCGACTCGATCATTTTTCGGTACGATTTTTGATGCAACTTATTGATTCTCTTGAGTTAATTTTTTTGTAGCATTTCCTTTGTGGACGTTATTTGCATTA
>JAAAYG020019306.1:0-19278 GCA_009936455.2 Tomocerus minor
AATACGTCAGTGAAAACCATTTTACGCTAGGTGTTACCGTTTTTGAGAAACGTTGTGGTGAACCCAGACAGACAGACAGATAGACAGATTTCCAAGGCATCCCTATAAAGAGATTTCATCTCTTAATAAACTGTCGTAAATAGCTGTAGCAATGTAGCGGTAATTTATTTACATATAAAATTTAAAAAAGTTGAATTTTAAGAATAGTGGGCGGAGTAGGGGGTGGAGAGAGGGTGGGTTAGATTTTGTCCATTTTTCTAAAATTTATTATTGAGAGGACACATGACTCAATACTGAAAACAGAATTCAAAAAAGTTGACTCCAAATATGAAAAAATGGGCTCAGATAGATAGATAGATACATAGATTGGATAGATAGATACATACATACAAAGTAATACATACAAACATACATACATAGATGCATACACAGTCAAAACTACAAGGCATATTCGCATAATGTAGCTGCCGCTATATAATAAATATTCAAAAATGTACATATAACCATAGAGTAAATACACGTAGGCGTGGGTAAATTTATAGTACACATCGGACTACACACGGACGACACAATCATATTCGATGAATAAATGGGATTTAATTTTTCCAGTTCTCTGTTCAGCCTAAATATTTTTCAATTAAAATATTTATTACTTAAAATATTTATTAGGTGCTTACATTAATTAAAACCTATTTAAAATAGAGCTATATTGGGTATTAATCTTTCAAAAAATTTAAAATAGCACGGGCAAAGAGGCATGCCTCCATTGACAGTAACACAGTCATTCGCTTTTCTCAAGGAAAAATATCTACAACCGCTACCTAGGATTTATTTTGCTGTCGGCTCCTGTTTGATGATCACTGAAATTCAAAATATATGCATGCATATCTCTTTGAAAATTCGGTCAAGGGGCTATCATGATGATAAAAATGAAACTAAAATGATTTAAAAGCGGAGCAGTGCCGCTGGTCGACTAATCGCGGTGAGATGAAGACGTGTGCCTATAAATGAAATCTTGAAAGGTCATAAATAACTGCGAAATCCAAATATTCCCACTAGTTTGTTATCGCTAATCCCCGGAATGCTACTGCAAATCTGTTGCAAGAAGATTAGTTTACCACTGTAATAAATTGTGAGATTATTTGTGTTTATGTACTAGAACATGGACACTGTTCATGTATTTATAATCAGCAAATAAAAATAGTAAATAACTGAAAGGGTTTATTTACTATAGTCATAGATGGGCAAAATGTATTTAAAATACATTGTCACGGAAAATACAAAATGCAATTTTTGGTTCATATCGTCAATTAACAGAGTATCGAGTGTGCCTATTGCCGCCTGCCGTTTATTGCCGTAAATGCTCTTAATGGCGCACGATTTTTGATAGAGGCATGCTGTAAATGCCGTAAATGTTATCTGTAAATTTACGGCATTCACGGCATTTGCGGCATGCGGCAACAAAAATATTTTACGGCGTGCCGACTTTATACTCTACTAATTAACATGCAAGTGGAGGAACTGCTGAAATTGATCACATGGATTATTCCTGCCCTGGAATCTTATTTTTATCATCTTGGTCTGTAGAAATGGAAAATAATGATTGAACACTGAAAAATGTCCAATGGAGGAAATATCACCTTACATTACAGAACTGTTACATGGAGTGCATAATTATAATAAACCATTGCAAAAACGGCTGTAACAAAGTAGCGGAGGTAATTTATGACATACAGACACACAGACAGAGTGGGCATTTCTATAAAGCAGCTACCTACGCTGAGGTATAGTTGGAAAGTTTGACCTACGCGATTACCCCTAAGGGGTCACTCGATTGAGGTCATTTACCATCTCAGACCTACAATTTATCCCTAAAAGACGTACAGAAAGTTTGAATCGATTATCTTAAATCGCTCTTAAGTTATGACTATTACAGACGTCCAGACGTCCATAGAGACGGACAGATAGAGTGGGCATTTCTATAAAGCAGCTCCGCTACTTAATAATGGTGTATTATACAGGAGACGTATGTATGAGAATGAGTATGGGTCGTTAGAAGCATAGAGCCGATGTGTCTGGTAAACTTAAATTAAAACGTGTTGTGATGATTAATCCTTCATATATATTTAGCAAATCCCAAATCGGAGCTATAATCAATCCAACAGAAGGCTTAGCATAATGTTGTCCGTGAATTAAATAAAATTCATATGATCTGTGGCACTGGACGTCATTGGATCAATGTGTAGCAGCCACCTATAGAAAATGTTGGCCTAGGTCTAATGTGATTTCATTTATGTTTGCTCTACTTTTTTGTAAACAATCATCACAACCTTTGCATTTATTATTGGGTAGGCAAAGTCTGTACCTACATTATTATTTTATTTCTTTAATTCAACGTTGTCATTATTTTGATGAAAAAAACCCGTCTTATTAGTTTGTTACGTCAACCAAACCAGAATAATAGATAATGCTACATTTATTGCAATATTTTTTAAAGGTACCACTACATTATGACCTGGATTTGCGGACTTGAGGTTTAAATGTTGAGGATTAGGATTTTGACAAATGCAGACCCATAAAGGAATGGCGAGTGGTTTACAACTATCTATAAGGCTCAGGCTGCTCGGAATGCTTTGTTATTGTTAAAGATTAATCAAATATATTTATTTATTGTCCAGTCATATATTATATTATGTTGATCTTGTTGATGCGACGAAGTGATACTATGTTGGTTGCTTTTTATGGTCGCGTGATGTATATTTGCATATTATATAACTATCTTTCTACCTACATGTATTATTAGTGCTCTGGTGAAACTAAATAAGTTAATTGTTAGTTTGTTAATTTAAAAGTTTATGGGGTCGGTAACGACAGTTCTTAGAAATAAAATGCAATTTTAAAACATGTTGTTATTTGTACTGCACAATATTTATTTAAGAATTTTGTCAAGATTCTGGTTCAGAAAACTTCATAAGTTAACATCATAGTTGATGCAATTGGGATAATATTTTAAAGCAAATTCAACTAACATGATAGCATAATTACACATTACACAGTACCTTAAACCTGCTATAAATCTATTTAGATATCAAAGTTTAAGAAAATGCATTTAGTTTTCTCAACGAAGTTCATCTGCTAAATGGTGAATCGAGTTGTCCGTCGCTTTTTAAATAATATTTTATAATATTTTAAATTCCAATTCGAATATAAAATGAAAAATTTGAAAAATGTTAGAAAAAATTAAGTGTCAATTAAAAAAGGAGTAAAAATGTCAAAAATGATATTTTTACTGTGATGGGTATCTAAGATCTAATGGTTCACCTACGCTTTCACCATTATCCAGATTGGCAACATATCTGGTGGTGACTGGAGAGATCGGGGAAAACGGTGACATGACTTCACTGGTCGGAGCACTGCTAGGCGCACTGTAGTCATCCTCAGTTCCTATCATAAAAGGATTGTCTTCGAAATTTGCCTCCAAGTCTTCTTTCTCCAGGTCGTCAATCATTCCAATCAATTCGTCAAGAGTGTTGGCACAATTCGTCTGGTGAATGTCGTCTAAATCTGCAAAGCCCGCATACGACACACTCCGAGTTGGTATTGGGCGGGGAGGGTTCTGAGATGTCGATGCTGTAGGCTGTTCTACAGCAGAACTGCGTCTAGATATTGCCGCTGGCGGGGGGATCATCAAAGTCGGTGGCAATTGCATAGGGTTGGAAATCCCTCCTAAAAATATTATTTATTGTATATTAATTGTTATTCATAGATGGCAGTAGTAAGCAATATTTATATCGTTTATCTATTTCAGATTTTTGAACTATTCCGCAGCTGAGTGAGTGAGTATTTCATTCATTGCTCTCGAAGAAAACATCGAAATTCAAAAACAAAATCAGAACCAACAAAAAGTAAATGATTACAGGATAAATAATAACCCTACAATTAAATTATCAATAGGTCGATTAAGCACCGGCGGAAATTAAAAAATAAACTTAAAAATATAGTTTGAAAAGTTTCTTAAAGTTGGTGGAAGTAAAAATGAATTGTTTTCAATTAAAGTGTAAAATATCGGCATAATTTGACAAATGGCAAAGGTGTGTGATATGTTTTGCTTTTTATTTTGTAATCAACAAATAGAAAGCAAAAGGGAAAAGTATTTTGACTCTGAAGGACAAATTAATTAATAGGTACAACTTTGAAAAATTAAACCCTAAGACAATCAATTCACACTTTAGTACCAAAATGAATAAAATCCGAAAAATATAGTTTTGAAATAATGTACCTTTGTAACAAAGTAAGCTGGCAAAGACTTCTGGTGCGAAGATCCTCTCTGTGATGAAGACGGCAAACTTTTGAATGGTAATGCTGGATTGGGAATCGTCAACAGTTGGTCCAGGTGGACGACAGCAGATTTGTTTGCAAGGAGAATTGAAGGAATTTTCAGGAAGATTTTGAGGGTCATTTGCGTAACAGAAAATGTTTTGGAATAAATGGAAGTTTTTGTTGGGAAATATTTTCTGTAAGTCTGGAAGCCAAATTCGACGGATCAAAATGATATTTCGAAATTCTAGAACCATATTCTCTAACAACTGGTTGTTGAGAAATAAGTTTTTGACGTTTTCAGTGCTGCTGTTTGTGCATTTGAAGCTGGCGTGTACAGTTCTGCTCAACAGACCAACTTGCACTGCCGTAAATTCAAGTAAATTATTGGAAAACGTGCCATCGAGTAAAATGACCATTATAAGAAGCTGTTTTTTATGGAAAGATCAAATGGAATGTCTATTGAGCGATTAAAGTCAAGAACTAAATTTTTTGCTCTTATGAACCAGCATAAGAGTCTAGGGAAAAATTGTTAGGACCCGAAGCAGTAATCAACTAATACTTATCTTCACCTTTTTCCCTTTATATAGATTTCGCGGGAATTAAAATCTGGGCTACTTTGCTTTGATGATAAAGGGAATTATAGAGAAAAGCTTAGAACACAAACAGCGAGATTAGACAAACTCTTGTATTTTCGTAATCGCTTTAATCACTGATTAAAATACAATTTTTTAAATGTTACACTAAACCAAACCAGATTATTCAAACATTTACCAAGATTCCAACTGTACCAATTCGTTAATAAGTTCATTTTATTGTTTTATATTTACTAGAGTGCTGATACATATTCATTGGAACATTAAAACAATGATCGCACGATTTGAATTGATTAGAGAAAATAATTTCGAAACCCTGAAATGAAACATTTCTTTTGCCATGCTCATGTAGGTATGTAGCTGTATTTGTAATATTCAAAATCATTAAAATTAAAGAAGACATCTTAAGGAATAAACAAAAAGGTCCAATGTCCCAAGAAACCATTAATTCTTGTCCTTCTCCTCCACCTTCCGTTTCACCCAACCCTCTAATTCCTGTGAAAATGAATAAAAATAATTATTTGCGCCAACATTAGAACATTTTGAATTTGTTAGAAATAAATAGTAAAACTTACATCAATCACTTGAGTTTTGACTTGGAGCAAAATATTCAAGGGTAGATATAGTTGATCCCACCGTTTCTGAAGGTTTTCTATGTAAAGTCCCAATATTTTGATACCATATTCATGAACAGCCCATCGGAAGTCGATGACCACAGTCTTTCTGCATTTTTCTTGTAATTCATCAATGATTTCGTCAATTCGTAAACGCCACTTTCTCGCCATACCATATTTGTAAACATCATCTTCCCAGTGGGAATCCTTGGCTATTGCTTGAATTTCTTGAGCACCCTCATCAAGTTCCTTCAGTAGCCATTCTTTTTCCGCCCAAGAAATGTAAACGCCCGAATCCTTATGCTCCACATCAAAAGCTTCAAGATTTTCGAGCTGTGGCAGGGACCCAAGATGAGCTTTGTTTTCTAAATGTTTTACGAGATGGGGCACGAACTCGTACTCCATTGCTATTTCTTGAGTGTACAGCCTAAAAGACGGGATGACGAAGTTTTTGGCCGAAACAAGAGATTGAAATTTTGAATAGACTTCCTTTGGTTTCATGTCAACGTTGACGTAGTCGCTCTCTTCAGAAAATAAATCTAGCAAAGCTTGTATATCGTCAATTTTAGCTATTGGCCCATTTTTATTTTCTCCTGAAGTCAAAATTAATTCCTTCATTCTAGCTACGACGAGTTTTTGGGATATTTTGTGCAGATTGTGTTCAGATACCATTCGTTTGTACACCCCAAGTCGCTCTTCGAATTCAGTTTGATATGAATGACCCTTTACGACATCCATTACTCGATCACGTAGTTCGAGAGATTTGAGACATTTCTCAGAATTTCCCCCGCAGTCTCCATCCCCTGAAAATATTTCTTCTTCGCAAATATCTGGCAAAAGCTGAAGGCGTTCCCCGACATCTTTGATTAAAGTGTAGACGTCCCCTTCGTTCCTGCCCATTGATTCCTTTTCCAAATTGAATTCATGAACACGCAGTGCGCTATCGTAGTAATCCTTTACTGTTCGGAATGAGTCAACGTGACGGAAGTACGATAGTAGGTCTTCCATGTTATCAAATCTGGAATTGAAATCCTGATCGAATAAAACATCTCGATTGTTCTTCAACATCTGCACCCATTCGGAAAAGAAGATCGGAGCTGGGGCACTTTTCAAATTTTTCAGCAAGATTTTGTAGAAAGCCAAAACATCTTCGTGGTATTCATGCGATGGCGGAGTAACGGCATTGGGATTTCTGCTCGAACTGTATTTCCTAAAAGTTTTCAGTGCTTCCCAAACTTTTGTATTGACAATCGTATTCAGAATTCTTTGGGATGTTCGCACGCGGATTCCAAGATCAGTTTCTCGCTGATTACATAACTCTATCGTCGTTTCCAAAACCGCAATCAGTTCCGCCAAATTTGAGATGACTCTCTCGGTTTTCCCAGGAGGACTTTGTTCGGCTATGATAATCAAAGGGTAGTTTTCCACAGGATTTTTGATTCTCATCTGAGATACAAGTGCAACACTCAGGATGTTCTTCAATTCTTTCATCGAGGGACCCATTACATTTACAATGCAAATATTGCTCAGACTCATGACCAACGAAGCCAGTTTTCTATCTTCAGCTTTTCTCAGCTCCTTCGTTGAAGTCAGACCTTGCGAATCGATTACAAGAATTGCGTCTGCATACATTTTCTCTTTTAATTCATCATTCAAAAAGGCAAACTGGAACAACATCCCTTCTGTACTTTCTCCAAACTTCGTTCCAAAAATGGAATTCAGTAAAGTACTTTTCCCAGATGATTTAAAACCCAAAATTCCAACGACCAAAATTTTTAGTTTCGGATACAAAGTGGAAATTTTCTGGAAAGTTTGTTCCAAACTCCCATCAAATGCTAGAGAGGAATCCAGTATTGGAACAACTTGATTGTTGTCAAAGATTTCTCCGATATTTCCTTTAGGTTTTATTTGGTCATTGAATTCGAATTCGGAAGGATCGTAAGATTTTCCTCGGAACAGAATTGCCTCTTCAAACAGTTGATGTAATTTTCCTTCTTCGATTTCATTTTCGTCCATCAGGGACTCGAATTGGAGCTTACTTGCCTCGTTTGCATGTTCCAAACAACTTTCAACTGGGTCGATCATAACTTTAACAAAGTTACGATAGCTCCTCCCCAAATTGTCTCTGAATATTTTCCAAGACGCTCGCATGTCTTCCCATTCTTGTGGCATCAAAAGTACCATGATGCAAGACGCCATCTGCCCGAGTATTTTCATCGCGGGATTATCAATTGTATTTCCATTGACCTTTGCCAGTATAATCGGCTCTTTGTAGTCTTTCGTGTAGTGGCTTTTAACAGCTGATTGCCAAAATTTTTCGGAGCAGTTATTGTAGGTCAGCCAAGTGAATTCTACGGAGCCGTAAGTTCCCAAAGATGTTTCGGATGTAAAAAATCCTTTGGAATTAGGAGAAAGCAGAGGTTTTAGAATTCGGTTCGTTACATTTGCTTTGGAATGTTGTCCGAGTTCCGCCAGGACGATAATTCGGGGTTTTCCTTGGAAAAGTTTCGTTTTTAGAACCTCATCAGGTCTTTTGTCCAGTTTTGGCATGTATTTAATTTCCACTTGGGAAAGCAAATGGTGGAGAAAGAAGAAATTTCCTTCTTCTTCGGAAATATTTTGGGTCACCAAGGGCAAAGCTATAGGAAATTCCGCCAGATGTTGCAATATGTCTAATGTTACTTCAGGCTCTGTCACGGACATTAAACAAGTTTGAATTTCTGCGCGACTGACAAGTGAATGATTGTGCTTTTCTTCCTCGTCTGGGAATTTTGGACTGAGCAAGAAATAGTCGCTAATGTACTCTTTGACGCTTTTCATACTCAATCTTTGAACTACGAAAGGAAGAATTAGCGACATCCAATGGTAAGTTTTAAAATTTGATAAATTCGGGTATTCAATGACCTCTGACAGTTCCCTGTAGTCTTTCGCTGATATCACGGGCAAAGAATCGCCGCATAATTCGGTAAGGGGGCCAGTGACCTCTATTGTATCACCGGAAGAATATTTGGTGGGAATTTCTAATTTATAGTTTTCTTTGGGAATAAGTTTCTTGCCATCGTTTTCGCCAGATGTCGTCACGAGTATGCTGATGGCTTTTTGGACAGTGTCAGAATCCCATGGCTCAGTGAAAATCTTTTCTTTATCGTCCCAATAGAAAAGGACACCCTTTTGCAGAAGATCTTTTTTCAATTCTAAGTTTGCTAAGAACGTTCTGGTCATTTTCAGCATAAAATCGCTTGGAATGACGCCTTTGGTGAAAATTGTCTGAAGGTAGCCCGAAAATTCTTCGAGTGTATTCCATTCAACATCCAAGAGGAAATCTTCTCGCTTGAAAGCGACTTCTCGCAGTCGGTTGGCAAATTCTTTCGGGAAAAATAGCGGGACATTTTCCATACCTTTCGTTTCGCATTGGAATATGTAAAGGGATTCAAGAAATGACTCAGTGTCGATTCCAGTTCTCATCAGGTACTTGAATTTTGGATTTTCCCACAAGATCTGATAGCCAGGTTTTTTCACATTGTCGAATTTGGCGCGCCCTAATTTTCTTACAAATTGTGTCAGCCAAAGTCCATCTCCAAGAGTGGGAATTTCGTTCATTTCGTGAAGTATCAAATAATTGTATCCGTTGTACTTGCATCTCGTCAAAATTGATAGTGCCTGGAAAATTTCGTTGTTGGATAAGTGTTTAATGACTTTCTCCTTGCCCAGAGGATATTCAGTATGACTCAAGTCGAGTCGAGAAACATATTGCAAAGCTAATTCCATAAGTCCTTCAAAATTTCCGTTACTTTTCGTTTCAGCTTCAGTTTCCTCTTGATTTTGAATGTTGCTGACATTTATTTCAGCTTCATCCGGTTTGGAAATCTGTTCCACTACGCCAACAAGTGCCTTCAAATAGAACTCTTTATCTTCGCCGTCCCTTAGAGCCTTGGCAGAAAATTTATCCAAGATGTTGTGAACACCTTTGACTTGGAATGATACTGTTAATGGCCAACCATTTCCTTGACTCGAGCGATAATTATTGCAGGAGAATCCTTCCAGCTCTTTTCGGACGTCATCAGGAAGTTCTTCCTCTGAATTTATCTCTTTAATAATTTCATCCATATTCAGGGACTCATAATTTTCTTTTTTCATTGCTTTCTCTAATTCTTTGATGTAGAACAGGATTTTTGCATGAAAAGGAGAAAGCGTGCTGGAATAGGTTTTTAAATCTTTCAAAAGAAGCGAAAGTTCCTTTTCAAGGTCTAAGAAATCGACAGCAAAGGCTTTTTTGGAGGTATCCCATCCGTGTTTCTTTAAGATGTAAGAAATATCATTGTTATCGTCGCCAAAATGACGCAAGGCAGCGTTAGCGACTGAAGAAATGATCTGGAGTCTGTCATTTGATAAACAATCCCGAAGAAATCTTATCGTATCGACAGTTAAAGCTTTTTCAGTGAAATCAAAGGGTTCTGCAACAGAATTTCTGAGTTGGGTCTCTTCAGATTCATTTTCTTGAAATCGATAGTCGTACAATTTTGCAACTTCTTTAGCAAAAGTCACTCGGTTCGGATAAAGCCAATTGAAATCCCAAACGTCCATTTGAATCGGGGATAGCATCGTTAAGTCAGGCTCTTCGTTTAGATGTTCACTTGTTTCAAGAATCTCTGTCAAAATTAAAAGGTCCAGATTATCAAAGCAAAGGGCAAGGAGTTTGTTGTTCTTGAAGAAAAATAGTACAGGAGCTTCATTGTAATCAAAAAGTCCGAAATCCCCGATAATCCAGTCACTTTTCGTTGCAGCTCCGGGAACTCTTGAAGAAATCATGGATCGGAAGAGTTTTAAATGTTTGATAGCATCATAGGCCGTATCTTCCGCTTCTAAAGTTGTTACGAATTGGTATCGATCTTCCCTTTCAAAAGAATTCAGAATATCTTGCAACTGAAGATAAGATGAGCATATTTTGGTTTGAGCGACTCCGTCAAGATTTTCAAGAAGATTGTTCAATTCTGAAAAGTTATCTGGTCGCAGGGGTAAAATAATTCCATCAAGGGCCGCGTTCAAGTCGTGGAATGTTTTTGATTGCCAAGAACTTCCTTTTCCAACAGCAACAGAAAGGACCTCAAGAAGGAAATTGATTTTTTCTTCGCTGTAAGTTTTTTCCTCAGAGCCGATTTTAATTCGGACTTGACTCTTCTGAAAAATGCTGGGAACAGCAATCCCAATTAAAACGGGGAAAGGCCAAAGATAATCTTCCAATTCCCAAAAGCCTCGGAGGAAATTTCCGTTTCGTCCCGAGTCGTAGGAAGTTTCAATCAGAATTTTCACTTTATCTCTGTTACCGTTTTCATACCAGTCTTCAACTACTGAGCCATTTGTAAATGTGAGGATCTTCGGAATTCGGTTATCAATCTCCCCATCTTTCTTGTTTCCCTCAATCGCTCGGTATTCTTCTTTGACTTTGTTTCGGAACTGGATCATTTCGTGGAATAATTCTGTCTCGTTGAATTTTACGTTGAATTCCGCAATGACAACCTCGATATCTCCAGATGTTTTCTGCGCAAAGCGATATTTTCGGAAAACCTCTTCAGCAATTACCATCAGCTCTTCAGAAAGTTTCTTGTATTCCATTTCTCTGTCGGTGATTTTTTGAGTGACTGAATTTTCTTTGTCAACAAGAATTTTTCTCAGGCGCTCGTTCAAGGACCCATCTACGATCTGTCTTTTGATGTAATCCACTTTCTGGTAATCCCAAAGTGTCATCATCATGTCAAGATATGAATTCTTCAGGTCTTCTTCGATTTCCTCGTAAAGTTTCAACGCATTTTCGTTACTCCGGATGCTTGGACTTAAGAAAGTTGACAAAGGAGCCATGACAAACCTCAATTCCACGCCCGTTACATCGTATTCTGTGATTTGCGGGAAATTCTTTTCGGCAGCGATCAATCTATCCAGACTGTCAATCAAACTAAACATTTCTGCAACGCTCTGAGGCTGTGTCTTTATTGCCGGTTTGGATTCATGTGTGAAGGTCACGCCATTTTTACTTTTGTCCCCGAAGGCAGCTCCCAATCCTGCAGCCATCGCTTTTATTGCTATTTTGACGGGAATAAGAGCCAATTTTGCAAATACATCCGCGTTTGTTTTTTCCACTGTCTCCACTTTTGTTTTCTCCACAATTATCTTCCCTTTGAGCTGACCGCCGACAATTGTCTCCATACACACATGCGTTGCCCTCAAATTCCCAGGTGATTCTAAGTAATAAAATGTAAGAATTCGGAGTGAAACCAATGAAATTGTCTTAGAGGTCATTTTATCAAATTAAATATGGTTTATATATTTTTTTCAGTTTCTAAATCATTATGTTAATTATTTTATTACGCAATCAAATATTTTTATCGGAACAGACTTCCGAATTATTTCGTAATTTAATTCAATTTCAATCCAAAAACCTTTTTCCACGAATTTTAAATGCACAATTTATGTTTTAATCAAAAAACTTGGCACATTTTACTTAATTTTTTTCAAAAAAAAGGAAATTCTTTATAAATTGTACGAAATTTTCACGTAAAGAATATTTAACTGAATATATCCACTTCATTTTTGCGTAAAATAAGGAAACCCTACGAAAAAAATAAAAAGAGGGATTACCTTCTGCGGAAATTGTTCGGAGAACAGCGTCACTGATTCGGTTTGAAACAGAGTTGGCACACTTGACGGAAAAGGTTTCGACATTGTAGGTGAATTCAATTTCGTCGTCATTCACAGTGGTCATCCTGATATTTTCGTAAGTTCCACTTTGACTCAATTTGATAAAAAGAACTGTTATACTCATCTCAATGCCGACTCCAATGGTGAAAGCAGCATCCTTGGTTTTCTTGATGTGCTTCAAGGAATAGTTTAGATTTTTGCGAGGATACGCCACAAGGTCTGAAGAGTTTAACGAATTTCCGAAGAGATTCATCCCCAACGCAGCAGTGTTCCTACAATCCCACAAATCTCCGATTCTTTGGAGTCCAGTTCCAGTAGCAGGTGCCGTGATGAAGGAATCTTCCACGTATTTCCGACTTCTCATTTTAGCAGCCATTTTCTTCGCTAAGAAATTAATTCAGCGATGAAAAGAGAATCAAAACAAAATTAACTGTTTAGTATTTTTTTTAAATGTAATTTTTTGATGATTTTCACTTTTATCAAGAGACACGAAGTTTTAATCACAAACGTTGATTCCTGTGTAAAATACAGCAGCAGTAGTTTCAATCTTTTTCAATGTATTTATAGAATAAGCTACGTTTCAACTTGACACAGGTTCTGTAGATTCCATTCAAGTCGGGACATGCCTTTATAGAGAACTTACGTGAGTAGGTACACATCAGTTATTAATTGAATGTCAACATTTAACAGATTATTTAATTTTACATACATAAGTACCTATACAAAATATACGTATGAATATTGCAGAATCTACAGAAACAATGTCATGATTTGTAGGTAGGCTAAAAAGATTGAATTAACGAGTAGGGCACAAATGTATGGCATACTGTTTCTGTGTACTGAATGATATAAAAGATTGATAGGCTGCGGCTGTCGAGTATCCTCCTACCGACTCCCATTCCCTATCTCCCATTTCCCACTTCCCATTCTACAATATCTTTTAGGAAATAGAAATAAAATATAAAATCATTATATAAATCCCATCTTTTATGCTTAAAAAGATTTTCTCCTCTCAGCTGAGAAAATTCAATTAAAAAACCGTACTTGATTCAGATAGCATTTAATGTGCCATTCGCAGAGACATAAATAAATATTGAAGTAAAAGTATTTGTGTTGGTAAATACCCAAATGGAATGATATCCACTCGCATTGAATTCTATTATACAGACACGACGATGATATGATACTCTGTCAGAATAATAATTCTTGACTTGCTACCTTTATTATGTGAGGACTTATCTGTGTATTATGTACGTCAGTTGATTCGGTATACATTTTGTGTTATTCCTGTTGCAAAGTCGATTATGAATCACATTTTAATCGCGAGCTTACTGGAATCCTTAGCTTAGCTTTAAATAATATGTTGCTCCACTAGAAACAATCCAATGACTTATCTGAATTACCTATACACATTACATTTAATATGATTAACATTCAGATTACAGTAGAATCATATAATGTTTTTTTTAAGTAAACACCTTTTGAAACATAAAAGGCGAGTGAGTGCCATCTAATTATTAATAGACAAATTATAACAAATAATGATATTTTTTGTTTCATCTACCAAATATAACGTAATATATTAATCATAAATGAAATGGGCAAATAAAAGACATTTTCGAATATTTTCAGACAGCTATAACTAATTTGTTTTTGCGAAAATAAAACGGGCTCTGCCCGTTTCTTTCCTTTCTTTCCAAATTTTATGTAAAATTTTAAAATCCATAAAAATCACCATTAATTAACGAATAAGAAAGGAGATGAATCTGTAAATTCATATTTTTAAAACTACAGATTTATGGCTCGGTTAATTACATATGGTAGCAGTGCAGGAGGCTGTCTTTCTGAATCGAAAACAAATGAAACACATCAACAGACACACACACAGCCATTTATCCCACATTTTATATTTATAACATGATTTATTCTATACAGAAAGTATTATTTATTCTATTACATAAATGATACTTATTAATTATATATGTTAATTACGAAAAGTGTTGGGTTCGACTCCCGACGACCACTTTTTTAAGTTTACCATGTACACCGAGACGGCTAAAACAATTTCTTTTTAACAATTCTCTGGTGTACAAGAAATAAGTAATTTCTTTATATTATTTGTTCATGTTTTGCTATCTATAAATTCTTTTTATCCTTTCGGATTAAATGAGAATAATTCTAAGCGAAGAATTTCAAGGATTTTGAGTTCGAGGATAGTTTTGTATGTTCGTGTTTTGACTTCGGCCAAGTGCCAAGCAATGTTATCATAATTCATAATATTTTATGTTCTAACAATTTAACTTTATTAATTGTGACTGCACAAAACTTGATGTGTCCATGCAATAAAGAAAATATGAATTTCATGTTGTTGTTCTTAGAATAAGTTGATATATTTGCGAATTTATGTACTCGTCTTCGTCACATCAAATATCTAACAGTAACAATAATTCTATCTCGATTATTCAATAGAAATAGAAGTATGAATTTATAATTTAGAGCAGAAGTATACAGTTTCACCAATTTATTTTTATTTAATCTTTTAATATTATAATTTGTCATTGAATGTTTTATGTTTAAGTGTATTATTTGGTAAATCCTGTCATTAAAACAATATAACTGAATCTAAATTCTATACTAAAACATGATTTCACATGTTGATTATTACATTCGGACGACTTTGGCTGATTTTGTGACTGCTGGCTGTTCAAATGCGTAAATATGCTTGACAAAAGTACGTTCATCAAAATCTGGGGCCTCTAATGTTTCTGGTTCCCCGATTTGACTATATCCAACAGTTTTGAGTTGGTCAATCAAGAAGTAGAGGTAGCCCAGAGGGAGTCCTTCTCCAACAGTCGAGTTGTGATCTGACATGGCGGCAGTCCAAGTCCACTGAAGAGCGTCTTCTGTGAAATTCACCGCTGCTTTGTCAATTTTCCTAAGGTATTCCAGATTTCCTACAACTGGACAGATTTTAATGAGGCGGACATTAGAAGTTTGGTGGTTGAACTCATCTTGAATATTCTTCTTGTCGGCAGGGCTCAAAGAATCATCTTCCTTATTCTCTTTCAGCCCTTCTTTAGGTAGCTTTGCAATGTTTGCCCTGAAATTCAAAATCACCGCCCATTATTCCAAGACAAACAATATTTCTCGAAAAAAATATTCCTTAACAAAACTTACTCAAGAACCAAACGAGGGCGTTGCTTGTCCATATTTTGTGACTGGTAAAATTTTCTGGTTAAAATGGTAAAATACTTGGACTGCTATTTATGATTTTGCTAAAAAAATATAATTTTGTTAGTTCCAGAGATGTTGCTTGAGCAGTTGTGATGCTCGGAATGAAAGCATTAAAGATGAGCAGCGTTTAAATACCAAAAGTTTCTCTGTAAAACACACCCCTGAAGTTTTAGTGGCACTTCTAGACACAGAATAAACGATATGTGTGTGAAAACGATGTATGATTGCAAGGTGTGCAGGTGTGCAGTTAAAGTCATCACCTTTATCCAGCAATGCTGCAGAGCTGAAAATAATGCTAAAAAGCTTTTCTAAAGTTTCAGATATCTGAAATAAATCTTTGGATTATTAAAACTTCTGGACAAAAGGAAGATTAAATGAGTTTGATTTAATTTTTTAATGCACAGAATTCGTAGAATGTACCAGAGAATATTTAAAAGGTGATTTAAGCCAAGGATTATAAAACGGCATGCATTTGATTCTAGTTTACTGCTTTAAATCCAGTGTTGTTGTCTTATCATAATCCCACGCATTTTATCTTTGTACAAAAATATTCATTGCTGCACAAAGACAATCATTTGCACTTTGTTTATAAACGAACAATTCAAGATAACACGGCAGTGTGTGCGTGCATCTGTCTTCACGAACATGCTTTTCTGACTCTACTTGATTTAATCCTGTCAAAATTTCTGAATAATTTAGTTCTCCTAACCCTTTTGAATTCATTATTTATTTTTTAGACTTTTTTTACCACAAAAAAATAATTCACAAATTCTAAACTTTAAAATTTCACGAGGCATTTGTTTATTTTTAAAGACAGATTTTTTTTTGGGTTTTGGGTGGAAAAGTGTAAAGGATGTCGGGCTACATTGAAGATGAAACGTTGCCATTAGAACCAGCAGAAAATGGAGTGGTGACAATTGGAGATTTGTACAATTGCAATGAGAGTGCTTCTGTTGGCTACAATTTGTTTGGTCCTTTGACGGAGGAGCACATCGGGGCTTACCCCATCCAAGACGCTCAATATGATTTAAGTCACATCAAGAACTTCAAGGATCTCCTGGAAGTTATGGGACTCAAAGTTGACTTTACAGTGCCCGTTTGTAGCATCATCACAATATCAGGTGGAGTTGAATTCGAACACAAAGGTGGAGAAACTGTTGGAACAGACACGTTGGTGGCCACTTGCCGCAAAGACAACTTTGCCGTCAGGACTTTGAAGGGAATTTACAACAACATTTCGCCTAACATCAAGGCCCAAATTCTAAACGGTAAGCGACTTTCATGTTTTTCTTTAGTAGCTGCTCATTTATTAAGGTGTTCAAGACAGGATTCTGTTAGACATTATGCCTTACGACCGCAATTTTAATATTTTACCATAAGGATTCTATATATCACTTTGCCGCCGTGGCGTTGATTCGAATTTAAAATGCAAAATTTTCCAGTCCACATTTTGACAACTTGGGTAAACGTACAACGTTGCTAAGAATATCAAAAAAAAAGATGAAAAAATTCTTTACTAGAGAACAGGTTTCTGACTTATTAAAAGCGGCATCGCTTCTTAATAACTTCCTTTTGTCTGTCTGTCTACGTCCGTATGTCCGGTTAAGCGATAAACGATAACTCAAAAACGGATTAAGATGCTGACGTCAAACTTTCAGGATATGTTCTAGGGGTATATGCGACAATCCCATTAGAAAATAGGATTGCTCCGTCTATCTATTCCCGTTCTGAGGATGGAAAATTTTTATGTCACGAACAATACCTAACACCACGAGCAAGAACGAACGAAATTTAAACTAACCGCCGCTTCTTTCCTACCCAGTTTAACAGGTTTTATTAAACTTTATTTTTCTTGCTGGAAACTTGTGCCCTCGAAAAATATGAACAGATTTCAAAAATGTTTATTTCGTTGAACTACATTAAGCCGTTTTCCTTAAAGCAGGACTGGAAATCATGTCAACCCATCCTTAAGAAAAAAAAGTTATTTTCATTTTGCTATCGAGGTGTAGTCGTCTTGGCAGGACTACTAAAAATGGGACAATCAATTATTGTGTAGGTGTAGTGCCTGATACATTACAGGTATTTTTTGTAATTTTTTCAATCCATCTTTCAATGTCTCTAGTCCGTGGCCCAAAAACCTAGAGGCGATACACTTGTCTGTGCATATATAGGACTCAATAAAAATTAAATTGAAAAATCATTTATTCATTAATTAAAACCTTCGACATTTTTGATAGACAATTTCGTTGAATTTTATGGATACAGATATTTATATTTGGGGATTATTTCTATTCCAGTGTATTTTTTTAGTTTTGACAGTAGTAAAACAGATTTTTTCCATATAAATTTCATGCATGGCCGTATTTAGAACTCAGTTTCATGGGGGGTGGTAAAGTCAACCACATTTTATTACATTTTTCAGCGCTCCAATTCTTACGTCATCATCATTTTGCGGTTTTAGCCCAAAAATTGATGGAATATATCATTTCGCGCGAAATGCCGAAACTTTTGAATATTTTTCCAATATTTTTTTCTTTTTCTAGCATTGGGGGGGGGGGGGGGGGTTATTTGCCCGGTATGCCCCCCCCCCTCAATATATTTTTTTGTATGTTTTGCAATTTTGCATGGAAAAATCGTAGCTTCCTTCTAAAAATCTGCTGATAAGTTTCACCCTTGGAAATCAAATATTGAAAATAAAATTTAATTTTAGCAAATTCATAGTATCAGAACTCACCATCTCCATCCAAATTAATTATAATATGAATTAAAGTTATAGTAGAAATTCGGTTGTTTATTGTGAAAGGTGGGTGAAAGTTCATTCATTCACTTCAGCTTCTAACGAGAAAGTATGGCACCTTTTTTGTTTCAGATTATAGAAGTTCAAATTAAGGAGGGGTTCAGTTGACACGATTTCCATCCCTGATTCAAGGAGAATGGTTTAATGTAGAGCAAAGAAATAAAAAATTTAGAATTCTGCTCATATTTTTCGAGGGCACATTTTTCCAACATTTAAAAAAATTCTATACTGTCGATTCAGTATGAGAAACATTTGGGTTTTTTAGAGTGGGGGGAATGCAATGGAAAAATGTTTTTAGATTTTTATCGCATATTTAGAAAGATAAAGTTGCAAAAGTCAGAAACATAGAGAATATTTTCCTCTTTTTTTGGAATTTTTTTCAGCTCTTTTTAAGTTTTCCCAAACTGCCGGAATCTGGGCTGGAAAATTTTCTATGTCAAAATTTGGCTATTTCCTGCGACAAGAGTTGCGGGAGCAAGAACGTTACATGCATCTATTGTGTTTGTGTTTTCTACTCAGCACTCATCATTTCAATATGTTGCATCACTAGTGCAAACTAGTGCTACACAATTTCTATTTGCACCCTCCTCGCTTTTAAACTTCATCGCATCTTTTATAATATTATGCCTAAATCGTGTAAAGTTCACCTTAAGTAGCTAAGTCTTGGAATAAAAATATTTTACGATAGATTTCTTAAAAAATTATACCCATAAGAACAAATGTGTTCTAATTTTTAGTTTTTGTGGTAATCTTTTTCTATTTGGCCCCGTTTTATTAAAACAAATATATCTCAGTAATTTTCAAAACTCACTCTCCTAACGAAAAAATTTGGCGGAGAGTAATAATCATAGAAAATTAATTTAGGAAGCATACGGGCAACACATGTCGTCACGGAAGTCATTACTGGCGCTAGATTGACAGCAAAGATAACAATCGAAGAAAACGGTCCGAATAAAAGATTCTACCTGAAGGGATATGCAAAAGGAACGGCGAATTTGTATGTAGCATCAGCGACGATCGGAGCAAG